>OY856410.1:985939334-986119334 GCA_963693085.1 Alisma plantago-aquatica | reverse complement strand
TTTAGTTGTATTAAGTGCAATGGGAAAAACTCTACCAATTAGGGTTTATTAGTATAGTGATCAGGCTACACCCAAAAGAGAGAAAGTGCATTGCACTTCAATGTTAAAGAGAGTAAACATTGCTTACTTTGTTGGTCTTTGCTTGAAACATTATATTTGGGACTAAAACCCACATTAGGTTGTCTTTGATGAATGAAAATTAAATTTTGAAATATTAGGGTTTTTGAGTAAGGATTCATTCATAAGTTTAAACTTTGAGGATGTTACAATTCCACCCACCTTAACTAAATTTCGTCCTCAAAATATCACATACTACCCACCTTAGGATTTTACTTATTCTTTGTATACTAACTCTCTAATATTATCTTAAAGGCTCATAAGAACCCTCAAATTGTGAAATTCTCATGGCAAAGCACCATCTCTAACATCATTATGAAAACCAACATATGGGTCCACCACTAATGAATCTATCTCATCACCATTGACATGAAAAATGACCTTTGTATCTCTTCTCTAGGGGTTCTGGTTCTATCCTGGATCCGATTTATCTATGTCAAATTATCCACCCTTTGTATGCACGTTTGGTTTTACTATAACAAGACTAGGTTTTGGTGACTATATATCTCAAACATTTAGTGCCAACTCTTATTTTCTTTGTCTCCTTTGGATATATGTCGGTCGATCATGTATTCATAGGTGACTTATCTTATCACTCTTATCTTAGTGCCTCCCTCATGCACATGTCCCATACCACATGCACTCGAAAGGACAAGAAAAGTATGATTATGCATATAAAATTCTTTCTACAAAACCCCATGAGCCTATGTCCCATACCACAAACACATGGGAAAAAGAGAGCATGCTATATACAATTCTAGAGTTAACATTAAAGTTCAAAACTTCTAGGCACATAACCCTAATCATCATCTTAACTTATGTGTCTTATCTATACCTCCACTTTGGTTTCTAATATCTTTCATATACACCTACAACTACACCTACACATAGGGTTAGAACATATGAATATGATATTTTCCTGGTGGCCATCTACTTAATTGCTCTAATACCATAATGTAACACCCCTCCAAGAACATACATCACAACAGAAGAAAACCCTATGTTGTACATAACATGGGTCACTTGTATTGGAGGATCATTACAAAACATAATATTCAATAGCAATAAGATAAATGATATACCATGCATTAACTCAAAATATAGATTCATACATTGTTCTTTGAAAGAGAAAACATAAATTGTCCCATCTTGATCTCAATACTAATACATGTAAACTAAGAAATCTAAAACAAGAAATGATAAACTAGACTAAAGAAACTACTGAGTGGTAGATTGAACCCCACCAAGCTAAAGTATCCTTTGACGTCAGCTACTCTAAAGGGCTCACTTCAATCCTCTCCTGCTCCTTGATCTAGTGACATCTTGTCCCATTGCCATGCAAAACAAATCAACAACGTAAGTAAGTGACATATTGCATGTTATAAGAATTGAAAAATAAGCATATATACTTCAACTAAAATAATCATGACATGTATTAACATTAAGAATTCTCATTACACCTTAGCTTTCATTACATCAATGAATTAAGAAACATTACTATATGCATTCTCTCCATCAGTGCCCCGTGTGGCACATCATGTACAGAAAGCCCATCATTGCTAGGAAGCCCATAACAACCATAAAGGTCCATCATTGGGAGAAACATATAATAAGTTACTTAATTCTCTAAAATTAAACATTAGCATCATGGTTATCATCTTGCCATCAATGTAAATTGTCCTCATCCAATAATTGCACCAACGTGCTCATCAGGGCGGTTAAGGCTCATCTTAGTTGTAGCAAAGTGCTCATCAGTACCATAAAGACAAAATAACATAAAGAGGTACAATTCACAATTTAAGTACATTATCTTACTCATAATGGTATTTCTCTCTCTTAATCTTGAGATCATCATTACATGATTTACATAAGTCTTTCTTCAATTTCTTAACCATTACATGGTTATAACATTAAACTAGTGATCATCAGTGATAAGCATAGGACTTTATGATTATAGACAACATAAAGAAATAATATAATTTGAGGTATTATCATTATATTAATTTCGTTAACTGGGAATTTTGAAGAATAAATGCTAAAACATACATAATCATGCAATTCATCCAAAATACATATACATAATGGCATGACCCACTTACCTGGAGCAAGATAGACCCTAACTTAGTATCCCTGATCTTGATCAAATCCTATGTTCCTAAAATTACATGATTTCTATTATTTATCATCATTAATACATACTAAACCCTAATTTGAGTCTATTACATGGACATAGACAATTGAATTAGGGTTTGGAAACACCAAATCAGGTTCTTAAAAAAATCCTTTCCAATGACTATTTATTCATATTTTTTTGACAATCAAGTGGATTATCGTGGATTTACCATGAATAGACCAATCAGAATTTAGAACAAAAGCCATGTGTGAATTATCCAAATCAACATCTTAGCGGCTGGGCCTGTACCCTCATGGTTCAATTATTGTTAGCCATATGGCCTAGGCTCACTTACAAGGACCCGAACGGTCAAATAGAAAGGAGGTGACCAAAATACCTGCTTTGCCCTAACAGGCGTGTGAGAAAAAGAAATCGATATCAGGGAAAACTTATAAACTTGGTGTCTAGGGTATTCTTTACCCAATCCAACTGGCATGAAGAACATAGGGGTAGAATGCAGGTCGAATCATCATTATTTGGAGAAGCAAATTTGAGATATGGATCATGCTGTTGGAAATCGAGGAGCTAGGAACCACCCCCACCACCGTACGAAACCAAAGAGTATGATACCACCCTCGGCGGTGGTTAGGAGACCAAGAACACCCTACCTCCATGGTAGAGTAGGGGTGTAATAGAGGAAATCCTAGGAATCACGCAAAAGCTTGCACAAACACCAAAATGAAAATAAGTATATCCGCTTAGAGTTGAAAGAGAGAGACAAAGAGAATCATGGTTCATTAACTTGAATTAGTCACTGGGTTCGATGGAACGGTATGAAGGAACCCAAAAAAAATGGTAAAATGGAACTACCTTCAATCATCTAAGATGATGAATTGAAAACCTTCATACGCACCCACACCCTCAATAGGTGTTGCAGTGACTTTACTTTGAGCATATGGTGGTCGGAGTCTCATAGAAGACAAGCTAGGCGGACCGTGGGAAGGTGGATTCTGGCGAGAGATACAAAGGGGTCACATGTGATAGGGTGGTTTTTAGATGCCCTGTGATATACTTCACGATATAGGTCATATAAGGAAAGGGTCTTGGAAGCTAAAGCTCAGGGGAATCCCAGTCACGATGGAATAGGAAGTCTGAGCAGTGGTGTCCCAAGAATGTCAGGCTTCAAAGAGGTCCCTTGAGCATCAGACGCGGGTGAAGGAGATTACCTACTTCACAGATACCCAGTTGGATCCGTGAGTCTAGTAGAGTGGGACTTTGGTCTGCGTGATAGATATTAATCTATGGACTTAGATGTATCTAGGTTATATCAATACATTAACAAAAAATATAGGGTTAAATTATATGGAACCTTTCGAAATGGATTTGAGGGGTCAAATGAAGTCAGATTAGCTTCAAATTTGGATCACAAGTGTATTTTAGGGTCTACTACATTATTATATTGTTTCTTCCCAAATTTGATGATCAAAAGGTGAGTTATTACTACGTTGAAATAGTATCACTTATGTACATATAATAAATTGTGATTGATCTTTAATTTGTGTAATCTATGGTCACCTAGGGATGATCTTAGTTGTATTAAGTGCATTGGTGAATAGTCTACCAATTAGGGTTTATTACAGTGATCAAGCTACACCCAAAAGAGAGAAAATGCATTATACTTTAATGTTAAAGAGAGTAAACATTGCTTACTTTCTTGGTATTTTCTTGAAACGTTATATTTGGGTCTAAAACCCACATTAGGTTTTCTTTGATGCATGAAAATTAAATTTTGAAATATTAGGGTTTTTGATTAAAGATTCATTCATACATTTAAATTTTTAGGATGTTACAATTCTACCCACCTTAACTAAATTTCGTCCTCAAAATTTCACATACTATCCACCTTAGGATTTTACTTATTCTATGTATACTAACTCTCTAATATTATCTTAAAGGCTAATAAGCATCCTCAAGTTGTGACCTCATGGAAAAACACCATCTCTAACATCATTATGAAAACCAACATATGGGTCCACCACTAATGAATCTATCTCATCACCATTGACATGAAAAATGACCTTTGTATCTCTTCTCTAGGGGTTCTGGTTCTATCCTGAATCTGATTTATCTATGTCAAATTATCCACCCTTTGTATGCATGTTTGGTTTTACTATAACAAGACTAGGTTTTGGTGACTATATGTCTCAAACTTTTATTGCTAACTCTTATTTTCTTTGTCACCTTTAGAACATGCCAAACGGTCACATATTCAGAGGTGACTTGTCTTATCATGCTTATCTTAGTGCCTCCCTCATGCACATGTCCCATACCACATGCACTCAATAGGACAAGACAAGTATGATTATGCATATAAATTTTTCTCTGCAAGACCCCATGAGCCTATGTTCCATACCACAAACACATCGGAAAAATAGTGAGCATGGTATATACAAATATAGAGTTAACATAAAAGTTCAAAATCTCTAGTCACATAGACCTAATCTTTATCTGAACTTATGTCTGTTATCTAGACCTCTACTTTGGTTTCTAATATCTTTCACCTACACCTACACCTAGGGTTAGAACATATGAATCTGATTTTTTCCTGGTGGCCATCTACTTAATTGCTCGAATACCATAATGTAATACCCCTCCAGGAGCATACATGACAGTGGAAGAAAACCCTATGTTGTCCATAACATGGGTCACTTGGCTTGGAGGAACATTACAAAACATGATACTCAATAGCAATAAGATAAATGAAACACCATGCATTAACTCAAAATATAGATTCATACATTGTTCTTTAAAAGAGAAAGCATAAATTTTCCCAACTTGATCTCAAGCCTAATACATGTAGACTAAGAAATCTAAAACAAGAAAAGATAAACTAGACTAAAGAATCTACTAAGTGGTAGATGTAACCCCACCAAGCTAAAGTCTCCTTTGATTTCAGCTACTCTGAAGGGCTTGCTTCAATCCTCTCTTGCTCCTTGATCTAGGGACATCTCATCTGATGATCATGCAAAACAAAGAAACAATGTAAGTAAGTGGCATTATGCATGTTATAAGAACTAAAAAATAAGCCTTTATACTTGAACTGAAATAAATATGACATGGTTTAAAATTAAGAATTCTCATTACACTTTAGCTTTCATTACATCAATAAATTAAGAAACACTACTATATTCATTCTATCCATCACTTCCTCATGGGGCACATCATGCATGGAAAGCCCATCATTGCTAGGAATCCCATAACAACCATAAATGTCCATCATTGCGTGAAACATAAAATAAGTTACTTCATTCTCTAAACTTAAACATTGGCATCATGGTTATCATGTTGCCATCACTATAATTGCCCTCATCCAATAATTGCACCAAAGTTCTCATCAGACCTGTTAAGGCTCATCTTAGTTACAACAAAGTTCTCATTAATGCCATAAAGACAAAATAACATAGAGAGGAACAATTCACAAATTAAGTACGTTATCTTAGTCATCATGGGATTTCTCCCTATTAATCTTGAGATCATCATTACATGACTTACATGAGTCTTTCTTCAATTTCTTAACCATTATATGGTAATAGCATTAAACTAATGAGCATCAGTGATAAGCATATGACTTTATGATTATAGCAAACAACAAAAAATAATATAATCTGAGGGATCATTATCATCTTCATTTCATCAACTTGGAATTCTGAAGCATAAATCCTAAAACATACATAATCATGTAATTCATCCAAAATACATTTGCATAGTGGCATGACCCGCTTACTTGAAGCAAGGTAGATCCTAACTTAGTATACCTAATCTTAATTAAATACTATGTTACTAAAACTACATGATTTATATTAATTATCATCATTAATACATCCTAAACCCTATTTTGAGTATATTAAGAAAAACATGGATAGAGACAATTTAATTGGGGTTTGAAAATACCAAAATCAGGTTCTTCTCGAAAAATCATTTCCAATGACTATTTATTCACATTTTTCTCAAAATCTGGTGAATTACTTTAGATTTACCAAGAATAGACCAATCAGAATTCAAAATAAAAGCCATGTGTGAATTATCCAAATCAACATCTTAGTGGTCATGCCCACATCCTCATGGCTCAATCATTGTCATCCATAAGGCCCAGACTTTCTAATAAGGACCCACATGGTCAAGCAAGAAGGAGGCGACCAAAATACCTACTTTGCCCTTACTTGCATGCGAGAAAAAGGAAATCGATATCATGGCAAAACTCTAAAATCAACATTTGAGGTCTTCTTTCATCAATCCAACTCATGTGAAGAACATAGGCGTAGAACACAGGTGAGAATCATCATGATTTGGAGAAGCAAATTTGAGATCTTGATCATGTTGTTGGAAACCGAGGAGCTAGGTACCACCCTTGCCACCAGATGAAACCAAAGATTCTGATACCACCCTCTGCAGTCGTTAGGAGACTAAGAACACCCTACAACCATGGCGGAGTAGGGGTGAAAAAGAGGAAATTCTAGGAAGCCTGTGGAAGTTTGCACAAACACCAAAATGAAAAGCAGTAGATTTTCCTGGAGGTGAAAGAGAGAGACATAGAGAATAATGGAGTGACAACTTGAACAAGTCATCGAATTTGATGGAACGGTATGAAGGAACCCAAAAAAAGGTAACGTAGAACTACCTTCAATCTTCCAAGATGATGACTTAAAAAGCTTTATAGGAACCCAGACCCTCAGGAGGTGTTGTAGTGACTTTACTTTGGGGATACACTGGTTAGAGTCACATTGGAGACAAGCTGGC
Source organism: Alisma plantago-aquatica (assembly GCA_963693085.1). Taxonomy (NCBI): domain Eukaryota; kingdom Viridiplantae; phylum Streptophyta; class Magnoliopsida; order Alismatales; family Alismataceae; genus Alisma; species Alisma plantago-aquatica. The sequence continues at coordinate 986,112,307 of OY856410.1, read as the reverse complement.
CGAACCATGGGAAGGTGGATTCACGAGAGAGCTACAAAGGGGTTACAGGCGATGGGGTGGTTTATAGATGCCCTGTGATTTTCTTCATGGTCTAGGTCTTATAGGGAAAGGGTCTCAAAAGCCAGAGGTTAGGGGAATCTGAGTCACGATGGAACAGGGAGTATGAATGGTGGTGTCCCAAGAACGACATGCTTCAAAGAGGCATGTTGAGAATCAGATGTGGGTGAAGGGGATGAACTACTTCACAGATACCCGGTTGGATCTGTGAGTCTGGCGAAGTGGGACTCTATTCTATGTGATAAATATTAATTTGTGGACTTAGGTGTATCTAGATTATGTGGCAACACATCCCATTATCATACAGATAACGAGGTGTTACACAAAAACGTGCGGAAATCACCATAACCACAGATTATCAAAAACACAGGTTAATTAAAACCGATTGCGGAAAACTGGTAAACTGAGAAACTTATTACATATCAGTCCTCATCCTGCAAGAAAACATGTTATATACACATCCATACAAGCCTGAATACATGTCCACAGCTTAGAGCAACAGCTGTCCTGTCACATCATGAGTTCACCACCTGTTTATACATACATAAGGCCCACACCTGGCCAGCAGCAGGATATACAAAACATCTGTAGATGCAAATCGTGAAACAACATCAAAACATCACCAAGGACCTGAGAGTACAGGGATGACTCTAGAATCTATCACAAAACATCCAAAACAATAGCACATCCAACGATTGCCTTCTACTGTTCTTCTAGCTGCTCGACCGTAACTCCGCGACCACCACCACGACAAACTCGACTACCTAAAAAGGGTGTAAACCAGTGGAGTGAGACAATTGAACATTGTCCCAACGGGAGGCATAACTCCTCGCCAAAACTACAAAACCTCAAGATCATATACATTAAGCAGCTATCTGATAGAGGATATAGCAAGAACAGTTTATTGGAATAAAGCTAACTAAACTTACCAGATATATTCAAGTATTACATGTGAGACACAATTTATGAGATAGGATACCCAAATTCTACTGCATATGAAAGACATATGAATAACTGCAATATATAAAAGAGAGTAACTACACAAACAAGGCCTCAACCAATATTTCGTGTTTGACTTAAGTAGTGAGTACTAAACGGCTATATTACATTTTATTATGCCCCGAGGAAATGAACCGTACCAATCAAATCCAACCCTCGGTTGCGAAGCCCATAACCAGTGCCATACAAGGTCTATGGAAGAGCCGGAGTCCATGACCTCACCCCTCGTGGTCAGTACACGAGAAACACAGCAGGACCGTAGTCTCATGCTCAAGTGGTCTTAAGCCACAGGGTCAGCTTCTTAGGCTACCCTTCCTCTAGCTCGCCTTGGTACAGGTCACGACGCTAGTAAAACCGAGCCACGGGTCTCACCACCGTGCTCTGAGCCATGAACGTATTCATGCTCATCACATATCACATATCCGAAGCCATGGGCCATGTTCACCATGCTCATCTCATATTCGAGTCTGCAACCGCAACTGCACTCATTTCACCTCTCTATTTGAGGCTAGGAGAAACCTCACATATTCAAAAATATGCGCTCTGGGTTAACCCGCAGGAGAACCCGTTTCACGATCACCCTATCCTGACTGATGATGGATCTATGGCCAGGGAAAACTACATGGTAGATTTCACTGTGATTAATTAGTATCTTTTAGATGGATTGCAAGATTCAACCAAGTTGTATAACATGCAAACTATAGAAGGTAAATAACCAACATAAACTCAATAATATGTTATTATTGCAATTGCATCAACCTAATCCATATCAAGGATCCAACATCACATGTTATCCCTTGGCCTCTTGCCAACCATCCAGATCCACCTCAAGGATCATCACAGAACATGGGATCTCAATCCCTCATCACATAATGCCATAGCCTCTCAAAGCTTTCATCATCATTATGGAACATCATTCGTAATGCACCTGTCATCACAGTATTCACATATAACCATTTCTTATAGCCTTTCATTTGGCTAAGCATTACCTGCATGGTTAGCATCATTCAATAACCATATGAATAATCAAGAGACTCATATTATTACCATAAGGTGACAATTAGGGTGAAGTATATTGCCAGCACATAATGACAATGATAATTACATCCATGCCTCATCTTAAGGTCACATAGGTAAGTACATTATCAAACAACCCTAATGCATGCTTAACATTGTTATTAGCATTAAAGAGATAACCAGGGTAGTCACACTCGTACACATGTGCTTAGTCATAAGAAGATATAAAGAACAAGCTTTAACGATTCATAAAAACCTAGATGACGTATCACTTTTTCATGACAGACCGTGTCCTCACAAGAGGTAACCAAAACCCTCACTAAAGGTCATCCCGGGCAGGACCCACTCTCATCTAATCCCTATCGGGCGTGCAGCTCTAGTAGGCATGCAGCTCTAGTAGGCATGCAGAGTATATCGGGCGAGTCAGGGTACCATCTGGGCATGCAGGGTTCAGCTGAGCGTGCAGGGTGGATGTCGGGCGACACAGATTGATGCCGGGCGAGCAACATGGTATCGGGCGTCAAGCTGCGTCGGGCGAGACGCTGCTCCTTGTGCCGCACAGGGGTAACAACGCGCTATGCCGGGTGAGCAAGGCTGCCGAGCGTGCAGGGCAACGCGCCACTTGCGTGCAATAGAGTAACGTTCACCAAGGCGTGCAGACTATGGAACGTGCAAGGTGTGACGGGTGAGCAACGCTGGTCGACACGAGCTGTAGCGGGGTGAGAACTGACACTGGGCGAGCAAAGGGGCGCCGGGTGAACAAAACATCAAGCGAGTAGGATGGTCAGGCGAGTAGATGTATCGGGCAAGCAACATGGTGTCGGGCGAGCAGCCCTAAGGTGTGCAACCTGCCGGGCAGAACTAGCTCAAGGCGTGCAAGGTCAGAATGCTCACCCGCCCAAGGAGCAAAAGGGATACATTGCTCACTTATGCCGTGAAAGAGTAGCTAAGCCATGAGGGCTGTCGGGCAGCACCTCTACAAGCACCAAACGCTCAAGATGCATCTCATCAAGGTCATCTAACGAGCTCACCTTCTTGCCCAAGGTGAGAAGAGAGTCTTGCTCAAACCACTAAGTCATAAGCTCACCTCAATCGGCTAGGAAAGAGGGGTGTTGCTCATGGTATTAGGACCCAAACTCACTCTTCTAGACCAAGGGGAGAAAGGAGTGTTGCTCCCTAAACCCTAACTTACATGGATCGGCCAACATGCAAGATAACCAAAAACCAACTACTAACGTGCATATAGGCAAGATTAAAGCAACATATATGAAAAGAGAGTAGAGTAGCTAGGGTTAGAGTTATGCAACCCGCCTTAAGCTCCAAGCTTCAAGGAAGAAGAAGAAATCCCAGATCCACACATCACCAAGCAAAGAGGATGGATATCTCTAAAGGATATCGACCACCAAAGCTCCTCCAAGGGGGGTGTCGACCTCCAGCTACTCCTTCAAGAGTGTATCGGCCACCTCTCTTCTTCTCCAAGGGTGTGTCGACCTCCAAGCAAGGAAAGGAGGGAGTGTGTCGGGCATAAGAGGGAGAGGATCCAAAGGGACCTCAAGCTAAGGAAGGAACCATCTTTATAGGAAGAAAGGGAGGAGAAAACAAGGTGGAACATGGCAAGGTGTCGCCCACAGAAAGGACACTTGTCCACAAGCTCAAACCACCACTCTAGCAAGCCATAAGACACTTGTCCAAAACATGCACCAAGTGTCCTCCAAACAAGATCAAGCACCATGGGCGACACACCAAGCTTGCACTAGGGCGACACACCTCCTTGTTGGCCGACACAAACACCCTAGGTCGACACACTCTTCACTTTGGGTGACACAAGGCTCAACCAAGCCAAAACAAGGCACCTCAAGGCCCAAACAAGCTCAATTATGGCCCAAAGAGCTCAAGCAACCAGCCCAAGCCTTCCCCTCAACTATAGAGGAAGCAAAGAGAGAGAAGAACACCTCTCAAGGTGGCAAACTTGCTCACAAAACCCTAGACTTGGGTTATTTGCAAGTAGCACCTTCAACTCACAACAAAGCACAACCAAACCCTAATCACCACCAAAGGTGATGAGCAAGCACCAAAACACCAGGGTTAAGCAAAGCAAACAGGGTAAGCCCTAAATGAAGGTCAGGGTCCTTACAATCTAACCCCCTTTAAGGGATTTCGTCCCTGAAATCCGAAGAGAAAGGCGAGGGGTACTTCCTCCTCATCTTTTCCTCAAGCTCCCACGTGGCTTCCTCAACGCCACGACGCTGCCAAAGAACTTTCACAAGAACCATGTCCTTCTTCTTCAGCTTCTTGATCCTTCTGTCAAGGATCTCCATAGGACCTTCCTCGTGGGTTACATCGGCATCAAGCTCAACCTCAACTGGCTGTATCACTATACCTGAATCTGGATGACTTTTCTTCAGCATACTGACATGAAACACTGGATGCAACCTGTGCAACTCTGGAGGCAATTCTATCTTGTAAGCTACTTTACCAACATGTGCTATCACTGGGTAAGGCCCCATATACCTGGGTGCCAACTTACCCTTCCGTCCAAACCTTAGCACACCTTTCCAAGGAGAGACCTTAAGATATACTTTGTCTCCTACCTAGAATTCCAAAGGTCATCGGCGATTGTCTGCATAAGACTTCTGTCTGTCTTGTGTCACTTTCAACTGTTGCTGTATCACTTTGATCTTCTCTGTCGTTTGCTGAACTAACTCAGGACCCAAAAGATGATATTCACCAGACTCATACCAACACAAAGGAGATCTGCACTTCCTTCCATACAAAGCTTCATAAGGGGCCATGTTGATGCTTCGCTGATAACTATTGTTGTAGGCAAACTCTATCAAACTCAGATGTACATCCCAGCTACCTAGGAACTGTAAAACACAAGCTCAAAGGAGATCCTCCAAAATTTGAATAGTCCTCTCAGACTATCCATCTGTCTGTGGGTGAAAGGCTGTACTAAACCTCAACTGCGTTCCCAACGCTCTGTGCAACTGTTCCCAGAAACGACTGGTAAACTGAGGACCTCTGTCAGAAACTATCGTCGCTGGCACACCATGCAAACAGACTATCTCATCCACATACACTCTAGCGAGCTTCTCTGCTGTATACATCATCTTCACAGGCAGGAAATGGGCAGACTTCGTCAATCTGTTCACTATCACCCAAATGGAATCATGATTCCTAGTTGTCCGGGGTAGACCAACTATGAAATCCATGCTTATATGATCCCATTTCCGCTGCGGTATCGGTAAAGGTTGCAACGTACCTGCCGGCTTCTGATGTTCAGCCTTCACTTGCTGACACACCGCACATCTCACCATGAACTCAGCTACATCTCTCTTCAAACTGGGCCACCAATACAAGTCCTTCAGACTATGATACATCTTGGTGACACCTGGATGCATAGCATACATCGACGTATGTGCTTCCTCAGGCACCAAATTCCTCAGATCATCAACATCTGGAACCACCATCCTATCACGATAGCAAACTAGTCCATCCTCGGACTCGTGAAACCCATCACGCTTGTCGCTGCTGAACTCTGATCTGATCAACTGTACCACATCATCTGTCTGCTGTGCATTCTTGATCTGCTGTCTCAATGTAGGCTTAACTTGCATTTGCGCGAAAAGACCAGACAACAAAGAAACTTCTATATGCACATTCATCTGTCTCAGAGAAACAAACATATCTCGCCTATGGCATATCAGAGAACTCAACTGTGCCTTCTTTAAAGAAAGAGAAGAAGACTTCCTACTAAGTGCATCAGCTACCACATTCACCTTACCAGGATGATACTCGATAGTGCAGTCGTAATCATTAATCAACTCCATCCATCGTCACTGTCGCATGTTCAACTCTTGCTGCGTAAAGATATACTTTAGATTCTTATGATCCGTAAAGATCTAACACGCTTCCCCATACAAATAGTGTCTCCAAATCTTTAACGCGTGAACCACTGCCGCTAGCTCCAAATCATGAGTTGGGTAGTTCTCCTCATGCTTCTTGAGCTGTCGCGAGGCAAAAGAAACCACGTGATCCTCCTGCATCAGCACACAACCTAAACCTTTCTTGGAAGCATCACAGAAAACAACATAACCTTTCCTCGGTTCTGGCAAGATCAACACTGGAGCACTGGTCAGCTTCTCCTTCAAACTCTGGAAAGCTTGCTGACATCGATCATCCCAAACAAAAGGTACGTCCTTCCTTGTCAACTTTTTCATTGGCAACGCGATCGTACTGAAGTCCTTGATAAACCTCCGGTAGTATCCTGCTAAACCAAGGAAACTACGAACTTTTGTCAGCGTCTTCGGTTGTTCCCATTCTGCAATAGATTCCACCTTCTTCGGATCTACTTTGACTCCTTCAGCAGATATCACATGACCCAAGAAAGCCACCTCTTCCAACCAGAACTCACACTTATTGAACTTGGCATACAACTGATGTTGGCGAAGAAGAGTCAACGCTCAACGAAGATGTTGCTCATGCTCTAGCCTGTCCCGACTATAGATCAAGATGTCATCTATAAAGACTACGACAAACTGATATAAGAACGGATGAAACACCCTGTTCATCAGATCCATGAAAGCAGCAGGTGCATTGGTTAACCCAAACGGCATAACCACGAACTCAAAATGACCATACCTCATCCTGAAAGCTGACTTTGGTATGTCATCTGCCTTTATCCTCAACTGATGATATCCAGACCATAGATCAATCTTCGAAAACACTGTAGCACCACACAACTGATCGAACATATCATCTATCCTCGGCAACAGGTACTTATTCTTGATCGTGACCTTGTTCAACTGCCGGTAATCTATACACAACCTCATCGAGCCATCCTTCTTCTTAACGAACAAAACGGGAGCACCCCATGACGACGTACTCGGTCGGATAAAACCTTTCTCCAACAACTCTTGCAACTGCTTCTTCAACTCTGCCATCTCTGCTGGAGCCATCCTATATGCTGACTGTGCAACTGGCTGTGTCCCTGGAACCAAATTGATCTCGAAATCAATCTCTCGGGGTGGAGGAACACCAGGAAACTCCTCAGGAAACACGTCTGCAAACTCTCGAACAACGGACACCTCCTCGAGGCTAGGACCTTTCGCCTTAGTAACCACAATGGTATCCACCACGTGAGCTAGGAACGCCTCACATCCTTGTTGTAACAACTTATCTTCCACCATAGCTGATACCAAACATGTCGGAAGAATATTCCTATCTCCCTGGAAGATCCACTTCTCTCCAGCGACATCAAACACTGCCCGCTTGGAACCACAGTCCAAGACAACCTTATACTTCTCTAAGGTATCCATCCCAAGGATAACATCGAAACCATGTATATCAAGTGGTATAAGATCCACTTGAATACGATGTCCCGAGAAAGACAAAACACAAGATGGACACTCTTCTCGAAGCAAAGAGGAACCATCAAGAGGGGTTTCTAACAACAAGCTATCCTTCTTACAACTAACAGGTAAACGATAATTTTCAAGCATACTATAGGCGATAAAAGAGTGTGTAGCACCCGGGTCAACCAGAACAGATATAAAGCAAGAAGAAGACATATCAGAATGAAATAACTCCATCTGACCTGTCACCACTCGCGGGTTGACTATCGCCTCCGGCTGATTCATAGCATAGAATCGAGCTATTTTTTACTGTCCACGACCTCTGCTTCCTTGAGCAGACGATCCAGCCTGAGATGCTTGACCGCGATCTCATCCTCTCTCTCTGACCCCTGAAGGTTCTGCCTCGACTATTGGGTCACCTCATCATCTCTGAAGGGGAAACTCGACTTGACATGTCCTATCTAACCGCAGGCATATCATGTCCTACCATCAACTCGTGGCCTAGACGGCCCTGTCACTACCACAGAAGTCGAACTTTGTGCCTTAGATGGTGAAGAAGCATAACCTCTTCCTCTAATCAGAGACCACTGAGACAGTCCTCCAGAACCTCTCATCACTGACGGTGCCGAAAACCTATGCTTCTTGAAGCCACCAAACCTCTGACCCTAAAACTGCGCAGGTCTCTTCTTAGCCATAGACTCTCTTTTCTCCCTAACATATCGCTCGATCCTCCGAACAGATTCCACAAACATTGCAAACCGTTCCCGGTTCTCCAAAGCAGAAACTGGTGTCGTCAGCTCAGCACTCAGACCCTTCTCGAAACACCTGATCCGTTCCTCGTCTGTTGCCTCCATGTGAGGACAAAACCTCAACAGATTCATAAACTTGGCTTCGTACTCGGTGATGTTCATCGTTCCCTGTCGCAAACTCTCAAACTGACGGATCTTCTCATCCAGATACGTCTTGGGAAAGTATCTGGTGATGAACTCGCGTCGAAACACTTCCCAACGGATCACCTCACCAGGCCGCTTCTCTTCCTCGATGGTCCACCAGTGACCAGCACTACCTTTTAGAAGGTAGACAGCGTGATTTACTTTGTCTGCTTCGGGGATGTCGAGGATCTGGAAAGCCTTCTCAAGACTTGTCAGCCACAGATCTGCATCCGCTGGATCAGCCGTTCCAGCATACTCTGAAGCTCTGACTCGGTGAAGCCGCTCGAAGGTCTTCCCAATAGCTGATGCTTCTCCATGGGGAACCTGTGCTCACGGAGGAGGCACTGGTAATCGCTCAACCATGAGATTCATCATAGCCATCATCTGCCCCATAAGCTGTTGGTAGGCAGGGTGTTCAAGTATGGCTGGGTCAGGTTGGGGGACCTCAGGCACCCGATCTTCATGTGCCTGTCTTTCTGCTCCATCAACAGATGCAGCATCACTATGCTTAGGAGCATGTTCTTCATGGTTTCCAGACATCTTGGATTTTCTTCCGCTGAGGGCAGAAGATTCTTATGAGAAAATCTGGAAAACACATAAAAACAAACACAACCTAGTCCTAGATCCCTGTAGACTCAGCGAACCTAGAGCTCTGATACCAAAAACTTGTGGCAACACATCCCATTATCATACAGATAACGAGGTGTTATGCGAAAATGTGCAGAAATCACCATAACCATAGATTATCAAAAACACAGGTAAATTAAAACCGATTGCGGAAAACTGGTAAACTAAGAAACTTATTACATATCAGTCCTCATCCTGCAAGGAAACATGTTATATACACATCCATACAAGCCTGGATACATGTCCACAGCTTAGAGCAACAGTTGTCCTGTCACATCATGAGTTCACCACCTGTTTATACATACATAAGGCCCACACCTGGCCAACAGCAGGATATACAAAACATCTGTAGATGCACATCGTGAAACAACGTCAAAACATCACCAAGGACCTGAGAGTACAGGGATGACTCTAGACTCTATCACAAAACAACAACACATCCAACGCTTGCCTTCTACAGTTCTTCTAGCTGCTCGGCCGCAACTCCGCGACCACCACCACGACGAACTCGACTACCTAAAAAGGGTGTAAACCAACGGAGTGAGACAATTGAACATTGTCCCAGCGGGAGGCATAACTCCTCGCCAAAACTACAAAACTTCAAGATCATATACATTAAGCAGCTATCTGATAGAGGATATAGAAAGAACAGTTTATTGGAATAAAGCTAACTAAACTTACCAGATATATTCAAGTATTACATGTGAGACACAATTTATGAGATAGGATACCCAAATTCTACTGCATATGAAAGACATATGAATAACTGCAATATATAAAAGAGAGTAACTACACAAACAAGGCCTCAACCAATATTTCATGTTTGACTTAGTAGTGAGTACTAAACGGCTGGATTACGTTTTATTATGCCCTGAGGAAATGAACCGTACCGTTCAAATCCAACCCTCGGCTGCGAAGCCCATAACCGGTGCCATACAAGGTCAATGGAAGAGCCGGAGTTCACGACCTCACCCCTCGTGGTCAGTACATGAGAAACACAGCAGGACCACCGTCTCATGCTCAAGTGGTCTTAAGCCACAGGGTCAGCTTCTCAGGCTACCCTTCCTCTAGCCCGCCTTGGTACAGGTCACGACGCTAGTAAAACCGAGCCACAGGTCTCACCACCGTGCTCTGAGCCATGAATGTATTCATGCTCATCACATATCACATATCCGAAGCCATGGGCCATGTTCACAATGCTCATCTCATATCCGAGTCTGCAACCACAGCTGCACTTGTTTCACCTCTCTATTTGAGGCTAGGAGAAACCTCACATATTCAAAAATATGCTCTCCGGGTTAACCCACAGGAGAACCCATTTCACCATCACCCTATCTTGACTGATGATGGATCTATGGCCAGGGCAAACTACATGGTAGATTTCACTGTGATTAATTAGTATCTTTTAGATGGATTGCAAGATTCAACCAAGTTGTATAACATGCAAACTATAGAAGGGAAATAACCAACATAAACTCAATAATATGTTATTATTGCAATTACATCAACCTGATCCATATCAAGGATCCAACATCACATGTTATCCCTTGGCCTCTTGCCAACCATCCAGATCCACCTCAAGGATCATCACAGAACATGGGATCTCAATCCCTCATCACATAATGCCATAGCCTCTCAAAGATTTCATCATCATTATGGAACATCATTCGTAATGCACCTATCATCACAGTATTCACATATAACCATTTCTTATAGCCTTTCATTTGGCTAAGCATTACCTGCATGGTTAGCATCATTCAATAACCATATGAATAATCAAGAGACTCATATTATTACCATAAGGTGACAATTAGGGTGAAGTATATTTCCAGCACATAATGACAATGATAATTATATCCATTCCTCATCTTAAGGTCACATAGGTAAGTACATTGTCAAACAACCCTAATGCATGCTTAACATTATTCTTAGCATTAAAGAGATAACCAGGGTAGTCACACTCGTACACATGTACTTAGTCATAAGAAGATATAAAGAACAAGCTTTAATGATTCATTAAAACCTAGCTGACGTATCACTTTTTCATGACAGACCGTGCCCTCACAAGAGGTAACCAAAACCCTCACTAAAGGTCATCCCGGGCAGGACCCACTCTCATCTAATCCCTATCGGGCGTGCAGCTCTAGTAGGTGTGCAGAGTATATCGGGTGAGTCAGGGTACCATCTGGGCATGCAGGGTTCAACTGAGCGTGCAGGGTGGATGTCGGGCGACACAGATTGATGCCGGGCAAGCAACATGGTATCGGGCGTCAAGCTGCGTCGGGTGAGATGCTACTCCTTGTGTCGCGCAGGGGTAACAACGCGCTATGCCAGGTGAGCAAGGCTGCCGAGCGTGCAGGGCAATGTGCCACTTGCGTGCAGCAGAGCAACGTTCACTAAGGCATGCAGACTATGGACCGTGCAAGGTGTGACGGGTGAGCAACGCTGGTCGACACGAGCTGAAGCGGGGCGAGCAATGACACTGGGCGAGCAAAGGGGCGCCGGTTGAGCAAAACATCAAGCGAGAAGGATGATCAGGTGAGCAGATGTATCGGGCGAGCAACATGGTGTCAGGCGAGCAACCCACCGGGCGAGCAGCCCCAAGGTGTGCAGCATGCCGGGAAGAACTAGCTCAAGGCGTGCTAGGTCAGAATGCTCACCCGCCCAAGGAACAAAATGGATACATTGCTCACTTATGCCGTGCAAGAGTAGCTAAGCCATGAGGGCTGTCGGGCAGCACCTCTACAAGCACCAAATGCTCAAGATGCATCTCATCAAGGTCATCTAACAAGCTCACCTTCTTGCCCAAGGTGAGAAGAGAGTCTAGCTCAAGCCACTAAGTCATAAGCTCACCTCAACCGGCTAGAAAAGAGGGGTGTTGCTCATGGTATTAGGACCCAAACTCAATCTTCTAGACCAAGGGGAGAAAGGAGTGTTTCTCCCTAAAACCTAACTTACATGGATCGGCCAACATGCAAGATAACGAAAAACCAACTACTAACGTGCATATAGGCAAGATTAAAGCAACATATATGAAAAGAGAGTAGAGTAGCTAGGGTTAGAGTTATGCAACCCGCCTTAAGCTCCAAGCTTCAAGGAAGAAGAAGAACTCCCAGCTCCACGCATCACCAAGCAAAGAGGATGGAGATCTCCAAAGGATATCGACCACCAAAGCTCCTCCAAGGGGGGGTGTCAACCTCCAACTACTCCTTCAAGAGTGTATCAGCCACCTCTCTTCTTCTCCAAGAGTGTGTCGACCTCCAAGCAAGGAAAGGAGGGAGTGTGTCGGGCATAAGAGGGAGAGGATCCAAAGGGACCTCAAGCTAAGGAAGGAACCATCTTTATAGGAAGAAAGGGAGGAGAAAACAAGGTGGAACATGGCAAGGTGTCGCCCACACAAAGGACACTTGTCCACAACCTCAAACCACCACTCTATCAAGCCATAAGACACTTTTCCAAAACATGCACCAAGTGTCCTCCAAACAAGATCAAGCACCATGGGCGACACACCAAGCTTGCACTAGGGCGGCACACCTCCTTGTTGGCCGACACAAACACCCTAGGTCGACAGACTCTTCACTTTGGGCGACAAAGGCTCAACCAAGCCAAAACAAGGCACCTCAAGGCCCAAACAAGCTCAACTAAGGCCCAAAGAGCTCATGCAACCAACCCAAGCCTTCCCCTCAACTATAGAGGAAGTAAAGAGAGAGAAGAACACCTCTCAAGGTGGCAAACTTGCTCATAAAACCCTAGACGTGGGTTATTTGCAAGTAGCACCTTCAACTCACAACAAAGCACAACCAAACCCTAATCACCACCAAAGGTGATTAGCAAGCACCAAAACACCAGGGTTAAGAAAAGCAAACAGGGTAAGCCCTAAATGAAGGTCAGGGTCCTTACAGGTTATATCAATACATTAACAAAGATTTAGGGTTAAAATTAAATGGAACCTTTTCAAATTGATTTGAGGGGCCAATTGAAGTCAGATTCGCTTCAAATTTGGTCCTCAAGTGTATTTTAGGGTCTACTACATTATTATATTGTTTCTTCCCAAATATGACAATCAAAAGGTGAGTTATTACTACATTGAAATAGTATCACTTATGTACATAAAATAAATTGTGATTGCTATCTAGTTGGTGTAATCTATGGTCACTTAGGGAAGATCCTAGTTATATTAATTGCTTTGGAAAAAACTCTACCAATTGGGGTCTATAAGTACAGTGATCAAGCTACACCCAAAAGAGAAAAAGTGCATTATACTTCAATGTTAAAGAGAGTAAACATTGCTTACTTTGTTGGTCTTTGCTTGAAACATTATATTTGGGTCTAAAACCCACATTAGGTTCTCTTTGATGCATAAAAATTGAATTTGTAAAGATTAAGGTTTTTGATTAAGGATTCATTCATAAGTTTAAATTTTGAGGATGTTACACAAGCTACAACCCAAAGAATGCAAGATGGATTGACTGGATACAATGTAGAATGAAGGAGAACAAGGAATGGGAAATCAAGTACGTAAGTAGAAGATGAAATAGCACTACAAATAGTATGGCCAAGTTCCATCTAAAAAACAAGAATGTTAGATTTAGGTATGTTTGACCTCCAATCAATGTCAAGGTGAAAATATGGGGACACTACAATTCCTCTAAAAGCTCAGTTGAAATTATGTTGACACGATATTGTCAATTGTCCCACTTTAGGGTGAAAAACCAATTTATGTTAATTTTTTATATGATAAACCTCATATTAAAATCAAGAAGTTGCTTTGGGAACATCCAGTAAAGCTGGGGAATACCGTAAAAGGGTCTTGGGTAGGATTTGAGGATTTATATTTGATATTGGAGCTAACTGAGAAGAAGGGTAGTCACCTCTTCAACCATTTCGAGGCCACCTTGTACTGTAACACACTTTTGGATGTAGGTTTATATGACCTTAAGTTTGAAGGTGTTCCTTTTACGTATAAGCTTGGGCGTATTCATAAATGTATTTACTAAAATAGTGGAAAACATTGATTTCTTGAATAAGATTAGGCATTTACACATCGAACACTTCCCGCGGATCTTATCTGACCATTTCCCCATCCTCGTCAAAGAGGTGAACTAGGATCAGGGGAAACCTTGTCTAATTACTAAGACTTCATGGACTCTGAACATGGATTTCAGTTGCATCCTGAATAGACTTTGGGACCTAGATTCATACTTCATATCTATGTGAAGTGAAGTGGCCCTAGCATATACAAGTGTGACATGAAGGAGGGTGAAAGCAATAGAGGATGAGAATCATGATCATTGACAAGATTAAAAGAAGTGTAGCAGACTATGATAAGAAACTACAAGGAAATATACAAAATGTAGTGTCAAAATTTATCATAAGCAATAGAAGAAATCTTGACTAAGGAGGAACAAGAACAAAAACAAAAGAGTCATCACAACTAGCTTAAGAATGGCGATTAGAATTTGAATTTTTGTCATAAGTTTGTGAATCAAAAAGTGAGAAGGACCAAAATCACCGTGCTAAAGAAGTTCTTGGTGACTATGTTGAAGACAAGATTGAGTTTAAGAACTTGGTATCAAACATCTTTAAAGACCAATTTACTACCACCTCTCATTCTAAAAATGCTAAGGTTATCAGTTACTCAAGTTCCTTTAGAAATCTTGACAACCAACTAGATAAGGATCATTCTTGCGATGCCCTTACTGATGGAAGTTCATCAGATTTTGAAAAAGATTAATTCTTATAAAAATGTTGTCCAACATGGAGTAGACATCTTGTTCATCAAGAAAAATTGTCATGTCACTGAGAATTTGGTGGTGAAGACTATCAACAAAACCCTGACTAGCAAGAGATTAGATGACAAACTTTGTGATTCCTCTCTCATCCTCCTCCCTAAATCCCTTGTGTCTGAGTCTTGTAGACAGTTGGCCCCATATCGCTCAACAACATTGTTGATTGTCAAGCTAATATCCAAGGTGGTAGTGGAGAGGCTAAAGAAGCACATGAGCCAATGGATACCCCCCTACAAAAGAAACTTTGTGCTAAGGAGACACATAGTGGAGAATATCATCTTGGTTCACAAGTTGTTCCATAATATGAGGAAGAACAAACCTATGCCTATGATGGGAACTAAAATCATTCTATCCGATGCCTATTCTAGGATGGATTTGAACTTTATCTAGGATAACATTATCAAAGCTAATTGGCTTGTCAACATTATTAGATACATTATGAACTCTATCACCCTAGGTGATGGGATGGAAAATAGGTGCCACTCTTTAAATATAGTACAATTTTGTGGTAGGAAACCCCTTCTCTCTGTACCTCTTTGTCCTCTCAATGGACCGACTTAGCTAGGATATTTATCATGTTGTTGTTGTGCATAGGTGGAAGCTAATCAGAATGTCTCACTCAGGCCCTAAGGTCTCTTGTTTGATCTTCGCAGATGATATCATCTTCTTCACAAGAGCCTTGATTGATCAAATCAAAACCATTGTGAAATGCCTCAAGGAGTTCGGTATGGTATCAGTGTAGGAATTATCGATTGCTTAATATAGCATATACTTCATAAGAAGTGTCCCTTACCAACCATGGAAGGAAAAATGTATAGTAGGAAATTTCAAGAAGATGGAGGACCTTAGGATACATCTTGGGGTTCCTATTCTTCACATTAGAATATTGAATCTAACCTATGCTTCCACACTATAGAAGGTGTGGCACAGGGTGAATGTGTGGACTTCTTGAACTTTGTGTTTGGATGGCAAAGTTTGTCTTACTAAGTCAACCCTTACTTCCATCCCTACATATGTGATGTAGACATCCAAACTCCCTCTCAGCCTATGTTATAGGATTGATATAAATAGAAAGTTCTTATGGGTGGAGGTCATCCAACACATCCTACATCATGTTAGCTAAGAATGTTATTACTTCTGAAAAGATGGAGGGGGCTCGCAGTAAAGTCAATGGGACTCTCAAACAAAGTTGTATTCTAAAAGAAGGTATAGGAAGTCAAAGGTGCAATCATAAAGTGACATGGGTAGATAGAGTCTCTCTCGAGTACAAAAATAACATCAACAAGACTGGGAAAATCACTACCCCCCTTTGGGGAATCGTGTGCGATAGTTCATAATTCATAGAAGCCCAATACATTCAGAATGTTAGAAATGAGAAGGAGACTAATTTTTGGTGGGATAATTGGGTTCATAGGCATTCTAATTTGGTCTTGGAGACCATTCCATAGATCCTTTATGAGTTAAAAGACATATGCATCAAAAGTGTCATCCAAGATAATGGAGTTTGCGATGAGCAGTTCCTAAAAATTTAACTAAACAAGGAGGTCATCAACTACACTCGTATGATAAAGATCCCTAGTAAGGAGGGTTGGGAAGAAAACTAGATGTGGAAGGGCACTAAAAAGGGTTAGTTAACTATGTCCTATGTCTATCAATTGTTTAAAGAGGGTATCTCAAATACATGGGTGGGCTTCTGGGATAAGATTTGGGACATTGAAGTGCCTTAGAAGTTGAAAATGTTCACGTGGCCTGCCTATAGAGGATCAATTATAACTAACTTATAAAGATGGGATAGGTATATCACATAGGACCTTATGTACCCCACATGTAAGGAAGTGGAGGAAACCACTCTACACATGCTACAAGACTTCCCCTATGCAATTGAAGTCTAGAAGATGAGTAAGACTAGAGAGGATAACCCCAAGTTCTTTGATGGTACCCTAGAGGCTTGGATGAGTAGGTACCTCAAGTTGAAATTTGAAGAAAGAAGCATGGTGATGCTTACTATGTGCCAAATTTGGCTCATTAGAAACCTATAGTTTTTAATACAAAGAAAGATCTCCAACATCTCAACTTAACCTCACCAAAAATGAATTGTCCAATGTGATAAGGATTAAGATAGATAGTTGGGTGAAGGAGAACAAGGAACCTAAGTGTTAACTATGTGTGAAAGTTTTAATTTATAAACTCGAACACTACCCCCAAGTATATGGGTGTGTGTAGTATTATCGAGGCCATCCAAGGAGCAAGGAGGCACAAAAAGTGTCAACTTAAACAATCTATATCTTTTTAACAAGAGAGTTTTTGTTATGTTAACTAAGAAATTAAAAGAAAACGAATTAAAATAGAAATCACTTGTATTAATGATCAAATTGGGTTAGAATTATTGAGGACAGGGTTTCACTATCATATCATGCCATGAAACAACAACAAAATCACAAGTAGTATAATTACAAAAGGAGGTTCTTACTACACCCCTCTCATTAGTAAAGAATGATTCTACATTTGTATACTACCATCGTGCATATACTCAGAATACCACCATCAAAAATCTAGAAATCCCTTTCTTCTAACCTACTCCCGTGGTCAAGGAATGAAAGCTACAAAATACATCTCCTTACTTCAACGTTCACCTTCCTAGTATGTACAAGAAACATAAGAGATACATACAAGATAATGAGTCAAGCATATACAAGATGGTGAGTCAAGCATATATGTAACATAAACACCAATGTATCCATAGGATATAACTAAACCAAAATTAAACAAGAAGATTTGTTGTTCTATATAGCATGACATGTGAGTTACTCCCCCATGCCCAAGAAAAGGAGATCTACTCATCCATGGCTGTAGAAAGTAGATACAAGCTATAGAAAATAGTGCTAGACATCATAAAAGAAGAAAGTAAACTTGGATTCCTATGGAAGAACTGAGGAAGAGTTGGAACTTTGGTCAAGGATCAAAACTCTATCCTTGCCACTGTAAACTCTCCAAAAATCTTCATTCTGAAGTGGAGAGAAGAGAAAGGTGGAGATCCCTACTACAATTTTTAGAGAAGAAGTAGAAAATGTTTCTCTTTAGAGAAACCATCTTTTATCCTTTGGAATGCTTCTAAATCATCTTGGCTTTGTCTTCCTTGAGTCCCACTCCAAATGGTCTAAAATAGTCTATAATAACTATCCCAAAATGGCTTGGGTTTGTATATATAAGTTTGGGGTAGTTACATTCATGTTTAAGTGAAATTTGTAGGTGCCATTGTATGTTGGATGGCCAACATGGCATGTTAGTTGTTATAACAGAAGTCAAACTACATTGATCAATGAGGACACAACATGTAGGTTTGCCAACACAGCATGTTGCTGCAAGTCAGGGTGTTCTAGATCCAAGTTCTACATTGCAACATGTGTGTTAAAATATTAACACTATGTGTCTAATGTCTGGACATTACGTTTCTAATTTTTGGACATAGGGTGTTTCTATTTGGACATGGGGTATCGTCGATTGTTTCAACAACAACGATGTTTTGAATGTTTAGAAGATTAAAATATGTGTTGATTGATGATATGATGGTGCCTTCTCCCCATTTTGATTCCAAAATGTTGTACCTAAAATCCAAACTATAAAACAAGTAAAGATAAAAATAAAGTGAAAAATCTAGCATGGGGAGTTATTATTGGGTGAAAATAATTTTAAAATGCAATCAAAATTAGTTCAATAAAGATATAAAGTACACACGTCAATTCCCCCTGAGCTTAAACTATTGGTTGTCCTCAAGCAAAAAGAAACATAGATACATAGCTGAAGAAATTGTATTACACATACATTCTATCAATGAGTTGGAAGAATTTAATCATAGCATGCCAATCATTGTCAAGATATTGGAACTAGACATGAATTCATTTCAATCTCTCAGAATTGGAAGTGATGTTATAAAAGATGGTAAAATTGCTTAGGAGAAATCAACAAGATAGGAATAAATAGAGGTATGATGACAAAGCCAAAAATGTAATGAATATGCAACTAAACCCTTATGATTATAGGGATGAATAAAATTAGAATTCTGGATTGAAATCAACAAATTTGCAATGACTCCATCACAAGCATTACGATTTTAACACTAAGAGCTTTGGGTACGACACTGGATACTAATGTAGGCTTACACGGATGTGTAATTTCGTTTAGGGTTTATTAACCCTCCCTCTAACATAATTCCCTCCCTTCATTGAGTTGGGGGATTATCTAGATGATGTAACGACCTCACTTTTCAGTATCCCCCAATCAAGGAGAGACCCAAAAAGTTGACATCCATTACCTAAAACTCATAAGGATCCAGATTTAACCAAATAACAAATATCCATTATTTCAAATATTGTTTACAAGGTTCTTCTCTAAGGATTTACATGAATTTATATCATCAGAACTGTACATATGGAAAGAAGTATCTAACCAATCCTGCTTTACTTAATTTTGACAACTTCATATAATTTGAGTTAATTGTCATGTCTTGATGTCTTATTATTTAGCATGTACTAAAAGAGGTTTCGAATAAAAGCATGGATTAATATATCAAAATATATTGTATATGTGGGGGAAACAAAATATTCACATGTAGGTGTAACAACAAAACCATAGCAACAATTAAGATTACAAAATCGAACAAGCATTTTCTAGTTTTAACTATGTCACCCTTTTCCTCTTTTTCTCTATGGTGTACCATCTCTTTAGGGGATCCTCTTTATGGTAACCTTATCTTTAGGGTTTGTTCCTTGCAGTGGACATTCAAAACCTTCCCTCACTTGATCTTGGTTTCATATATAGATCTTCCTTGCCGGTCTTGGCCTGAGGTGATCTTCCTTTCTGGTCTTGAACACCCATCATTAACATAATGACTTCTTTCACCCCATGTTCTATAGTTCACCATAGATTATTTAGGGTTTGGGTAGGTTACATTTTTATAAGATGATATCCATATTGACTTTATAGATTGCAAGAAGTAAATAAATAGTCAAGCAACTCAGTTACAATCCAATCAAGAAACTCTAAAAAACCATGGAGGTTTGTTAAGGCAAGTAGTCATAATCGTAACCACACATCTTTTTTAGAACCATGTAGATATCATGAAGTATATACTTCAAATAAATATAATAAATCCCTAATATAGGAACTCATATAACTTAATTGCCAAGTTTACTTGATTGACACAGAAAAAGCCATAAAGGAAATCATATACTTATATGGCACATATTGGATAATTGATTATTAATCTATAAAGAAATATTTATGATTTGTTTCTCTTTGATACATCTCTTAAATCAATCATCTTTATTTCAAGAAAACTCACTAATAACCTTCCCAAATTATATTTAGTTTTATTGTGATATCATGTATACATAAAACTTTCTCTTTTAAATATTTTGTTAAAAAATACCATTATCTCATAGAATATCCTTTTTCTCCCAATTTCTAGAATTCTCATCTTTTCCTTATTATTTTCATGTATACCAAAAGTTAGATAAAAATATCCTTGTTTGAAGCTTTAAACATTGTGTTTCCATTCTTGGCTACATAACTACTCCTTTGATTATCTGAAACACCATGTATCTTATTTTCATTTGGAAACTTGCATGTTATCTTATATTTAAATTACATATTAACCATAATTCCATTGATATTAATTTATGCACAAAATTTCTTATTTATTTGTCTTGTGCCCCAAGGAACTATTTGCAAAGTAAATAGTCTCATGGGCCTCACTTGGGCCATGGTTTGCACCCATTCCACAAGGATAACATTATTATTCCATCATTACTACCATTGGAGAAATTACAAATCAATTCATTTATATAATTTGATTTCACAAAAATTGAGGATATTATAGATGACTTAGCCATATTTTGTAAGGATGAAGATTTCTTTTTATTTTGAACAAACAAACACCCCTTTATAAACATGATTTGGGTCCCACTTTGGAAACTCACAATATTAGTCTAGTCAAATATTCAAAAAGTAGAATTGCCATGCTGAGAGGTGATTCAAAACCAGGAATTCTTTTACTTATAAAATTTTTCATCATAGGGTTGTAGAAACACACTAAAAGATTTGAAAAAATCATTAAAAATTCTACACAAGGGTATAAAGTTGATTAATTCAAAGCTTTTGAACCATTACATGCACTTATCTAAGAGTGAGAAAAATAAAAAACAAGCTAGAAAAAATATCATGGCAAAATGAGTGATTTGCCAATTGTTTTCATTAAATTATTGGATGTCCATGCTAGGGTTCTTAAATTATTATCTCAATGAGTATAATGGTTTAGTTAAAAGTAGTCAATTTTTACCCAAAAAAAGAAAGTCTTCAGATCATGCTTAGATTTTCACTTAACTAGGAAATAAAAATGAAAAAAAGTAGAAAACTAAAAGTACCAACCAGTTGCTCCCGCCTAAGCTTGAAATATACATTGTGCACACTACAAAAATCAAACAAGGTGGAGGACACATGCTCTATTTTGAGGTTGTAAATTGTTGGGCTAATGATCTACGCCTCTTTGTGAATACATCTTTGATTGGGGACAAAGATCTATGCTTATGATTTATAGTAGGAATAGTCTTTTGGACTTCAATGTTGTTTATCCCTTCATTTTCTTCTTCAAAATAATTCAAAGTGGA
The DNA here is from genome assembly GCA_963693085.1 of Alisma plantago-aquatica. Classification (NCBI taxonomy): domain Eukaryota; kingdom Viridiplantae; phylum Streptophyta; class Magnoliopsida; order Alismatales; family Alismataceae; genus Alisma; species Alisma plantago-aquatica. Next base: position 986,090,867 of record OY856410.1, on the reverse strand, counting down.
TGCAAAGAGAATTTTCTCATCACTGAGCACTATGTCAAAGATGTGTTGCAAGGGGGAATTTGGCTTGTTTGAAAAATCATCCTATGGGGCAAGATATGCATATTTGACCATTAGGTCTTCAGTTTCAATATCTTCATTGATATCAACAACTTAATATAATTGTTGGATCAAATTATAGGATCTAGAGGGGGTGAATAGAGCTAAAAGTACTTAAACAAAATTCATTAGATCTTCAATATATTTCTTAAGTTAATATGGCATATATGAAATTTGAGTGCTAAACATACATACAAAATGATGAAAGAGATTGAATAAGATCAAGAACAAGCTATGTATATTGGTTCAAAACTACCTAGAGAGGTCAACCTCTAGGCTTTTTCAATCATGCCTAACTTCTTATATTACATTATATGAGTTACAACATATGACCTTACTTTTTTGGGACAAGGATACCCAACCTTGCCTTTGAGGACAAGGGAGCCATTAACCAACCAAAGGAGTTACCTATCCATGAACAAGAGTCTTATACCTCACCAAGGACTTACCTACTCTTGCAACGAGTCTTCCTCCTTCACTAAGGACTTACCCACTCTTGCAACAAGTCTTCCACCTTGAGAAGTTACCCACTCTTGAGTTGGATCATCCACCTTTAACTTCAACTTTGCCAAGGAGAATCTTTCACCAAGGGACTCCTTCCCTTCTTCTTCACCTGTAACATCCCAGGATTTGAGGCCTCGGATAACATGATCTTAAAAGGAATGATTGGACTACCCATATCACCAAGGTGCACCTCCTTTTCTGGGAGCCCATCACTAAAGAACTCCATAGTTAAGCGTGCTCAACTTGGAGTCATACTAGGATGGGTGACCAGTCAGGAAGTTGACCCCGGCTTGCATGTGCATGAGGATAAAGCACACAATTAAGGCTAGTGGTGGTCCGTGGGGCCAGTAGTCATTCCTGAAACTCTACTAGAGACTTGGGCAGTGGGCCCAGACGTTACAAATGGTATCAGAGCCATAACCCCTCCAGTAGGTGGGGCCCACATGGGCATGTGGCATGCCAGTCTTGAGCCGTGCGGTCCAGGAAAGTTGGAAAGGGCTATCTGTAGAGACGAGATGGAGCCGCCCTTGCGCTGGTAGCCGTGGATGGGAGCTGGGTGTCCATGGGCCATTATGGGTCTGCAATGAAATGGGGTCAGATTATGAGGCCATATAGTTGAGCCTTGACGAGGACGTCAAGAGTCTAAGTGGGGGAGATTGTAACATCCCAAGATTTGAGGCCTCGGATAACATGATCTTAAAAGGAATGATTGGACTACCCATGTCACCAAGGTGCACCTCCTTTTCCGGGAGCCCATCACTAAAGAACTCCATAGTTAAGCGTGCTTAGCTTGGAGTAGTACTAGGATGGGTGACCAGTCGGGAAGTTGACCCCGGCTTGCACGTGCATGAGGATAAAGCACGCAGTTAAGGCTAGTGGTGGTCTGTGGGGCCAGTCGTCATTCCTGAAACTCTACTAGAGCCTTGGGCAGTGGGCCCAAACGTTACATCACCTCTATTAGCTAAGAGATAACATTCATCTATATGGTCAAAAGAGAGATTGGGAGGTGGAGGAAGTGAGAGCCTCCCAAGATATACATGTAGGACTAGCTCTCTTACAAATATTCTACTCATGCACTCTAATGGATGTAGCAAGTGATTAATCTTCAGAGTGGAAGGAGGCTCTTGGAGGAACTCAACTATAATATAGGGACCCTAAAAGTACTTGGCTAACCATGGAATGAAATCCAAGGTGTCCTGTTTATAGTTGAGGATGCCTACTCACCAGTAGAAACACTTAAGGATGAATTATAGTAGTTTAGGGTGTTGCAATGGATATAATTTTGAGTTTTTCAACACTCCACAATTAGAAACACTTAATATGCACATTCCATATAGTGTGATTAGTTGAGATTACTTTTGGCAAACTCGACATATAGCACTATGCGACAAATCAAATTTGAGTTGTCGGTCGAGTTTATCCTGGATGAAACTTGGCCAACGACTTAAATTTGGTTTTCTTGTGTAGTGTGTTGGTCGAGTTTATCCTTGGGTAAACTTGGTTGAACCCATCAAGGATGTTGGTCGAGTTTATCCTAGATGAGATTTGTCCGACAAAAGTCATTGTGACGAATTTTTGAAAGTGTCATAAGTTCTTAAATATTTGATTGAAGTGCTATTTACCTTTTCTAAGCTTAATTACAAGTCGTTCAATTATTACAAGTGATTTACATCATGATTCTAATGGATTTGAGGCGTTCTCCACAAAAGTGCACTTGCATTGATTTTGAGTTTTTTTTCTCCAAGTTGGGATGTGCAAGTTTAGGCATTTGGAGTGTGTCTACATCTAATTTGAAATCACTCAAGTAGAAGGATTAGACACAAATGAGTGGAATGGTTAGTGATAATCAAAATAAGGGTTAAGTCAATTAGACTTTGACAGTCAATTGTACTTTGAGTCAACAATTATGTCCTCTTTGATGAAAAAAGATGTTCTCCTATAGCAACTGAACTCTTAAAATATATCCTACTTTTTTATTTAGGATTCATCTCTGACTAACCAAATAAGAACCTTGAAGGTGCTTTTTGATTGGAAATCTCTTGTTGGGATATTTAATTTTCCAATATTTGTGCATGATTGAAAATTTCATCCACCTTAGAAGAGAGTTGGTGAATGGTATCCTTCATATAATGTCCATGTTGACAGAACTCATCATTTTGCTTCATTTGAGTTGCAACAAATGTTTGCAGGAATAGCTCCAGGATGACTTTGATTGTGGTTGTTCTTGATAAACTTGTTGTTGTTGAGGAGTTTGGATATTGTTGTTGTTGCAACAGGAGATGTTGGGACGATCTCTCCATCTGCAATTATAAGTGTTTGAATAGTGATAGTATACTAATTTATCCCATAATCCCCTATCAGATCAATGTAATTAAGGAAGAATAGCTTGAAGAAGATATCTACTTAAGAACTTCACTTATCTCATAGAATAAGTTAACTAGATGAGCTGGACAAGGTGTTCAACTTCATTGTAATGAAATTTACTACATCAATAGAGTGTATACCAACTTGATTCTCAAAAGAAATAGAAGAAACATAAGGTTGATTGCTTATTTTAGTGCTCCATTGGAAATGATTTAATACCATGTCTTCTATGAAAGCATAATCTTCTCTATAGGATATTTTTATCAAATTCCATTTGCAACTGCATCTATTGATATCCTTGTTTTATAAAATAAACCATTATAAAATTTTTGAAAAAGTAACCAATTTTTGAGACCATAGTGAGAACAAAGGTGTTGGATATCTTTGAATATCTCCCATGCCTCATAGAGAGTCTTCCCATCCTTTTGAGAAAAATTAATGAGTTGGCTCTGCAACTGTGTCATTTTTCTTGGTGGTAAGTACTTGGCTAAGAAGACTTTGAGAAGATCCTCACAATTGTTAATAGAATTCCTTGGCAGATAAAATAGGCATGCCTTGGCTCTATCCTAGAAAATGAATTGGAAAAGAATAAGGTGAATCACATCACTAGGAAGGCTAGATATCTTGAAAGTGCTAAGATACTGTAGAAATTCAACAATATGGAGGTTTGGATCCTTCATTGGATTTTCTCCAAGCTGTATAATTATGGGCATGCTAGAAAAATCATTTGCCTTGATTTGTGGGATATTGATAGCCCCATTGATGTCAATTAAAGTTGGAACAACAAATTCCTTAAGGGGATGATTGTCTTCCATGATTTTTTTTCTTATTATTGAGTTGGATGTTTGGGTGAATATGGTGGTGATAAATGTGACAAATGTTGTGATTCCTTCAAATCTGATTGAGTTTCACTCATCCTTACTTTTAGAAGGCTGCTAATTATGATTAGTTTTGTGTTCTAAAAATGTGGAAGGTTGAAGACCCCTTTTGGATTTCCACATATAGTCCTACAACTAAACAACTCGAACAAAGATGAAAATGGAAGATACAAAAAATATGATAATGATGATGATCATGATGAGGAAAGAAATGATGATGGTCTAGTCTCTCTTACTAGTCCACACTTATTATTTTAACAAAAATACTTATGCTCAGTGGCAACGGAGCCAAAAACTTGTAAACTATTTTTGCAAGTATTAAATTTCTAAACTCAAACACTACCCCACAAGTATATGAGTGCATGTCATATTATTGAGGTCTTCCAAGGAGCAAGCTATTATTAGGTGCAATAATGATAACTTTAACAATCTATATATTCTTAACAAGAGAGGTTTTGTTATTGTTAACTAAGAAACTAAAAGAAAATGAACTAAAATACAAATTACTTGTATTAATGATCAAATTGGATTAGGCATTATTAAGGATAAGGTTTCATTATCATATCATGCCATGAAACAACAACAATTTACAAGCAGTAAAATCACAAAGGGAGGTTTGATTTCTACACCTCTCCTGATAGTATAGAGATTCTACCTTTGTATAAAACCATCAGACATATACTCAGAATAGAACCATCAGAAACTTTGGAAATCCCTTCACTTCCAAGCCAGTCTTGTTGTCAACGAAACAAAACTACTGAATGGATTTTCTTAATTCAATGTCACCTTCCTAGAATGCACAAGAAAGATATCATATGCATATGAGATGGCCAGTCAATCATATCTGTAAAATAAACACTGATGTATCAATAGGACAATGGTTAAACCAACATTAAGTAATAAAATTCATTTTTCTACATAGCATGACATGAGATTTACTCCCCATGCCCAAGAAAAGGATAATTAGTCATCCATGGCTATAAACAGTAGATACAAGTCATAGAAAACAATTCTAGACATCATAAAAGAAGAAAGTAAACTTGGATTTTTGTGGAAGAAGTAAGGAAGAGTTGGAACTCTAGTCAAGGAGTCAAAACTTTGTTATTTGATGCTAGAAACTCTCCAAAAAGCTTCACTCTAGAGTGGAGAGAAGAGAATGGTAGAGATCCCTACTGCAATTGTCACAGAACAAGGATGAGGCAGAAGTTTCTCTATCGAGAAACCATCTTTTCTCCTTTAGAACACCTCCAACTCCTCCTGACTTTGCTTGAATCTCACTCCAACTTGTTTGAAATAGTCTGTAATAAAAGTCACAAGACGGCTTGGGGTTGTATATATAAGTGTGGGGTAGTTAAATTCATGTTTAAGTGAAATCTACAGGTGACACAGTTTGTTTGATGGCCAACACCGTGTTAGTTGTGAAAACTAAAGTTGAATTACCTTGATCGATGATGACACATCATATTGGTTGGTCAACGCGGTGTGTTGTTGCAAGTCAAGGAGTTCTAGATTCAAGTTCTACACTACAACGTGATGTTGAAATCTCGACACAACATGTTTGATGTCTTGACATGGCATGTTGAAATCTCAAAATGACATATTTATTGTATAGACACAGGGTATTGCTATTTGGACATGGGGTGTCACTAACAGTTTCAACAACATTGATTTTGAATGTTTATATGATTGGGGAATGTGTTGATGGATGATATGATGGCATTTTCTACCCATTTTGATGCCAAAATTTTGCACTTACAATCCAAACCATAGAGCAAGTAAAGATAACAATAAAGTGGAAAATCTAGCATGATTAAGAGTGATTATTGGGTGAAATTGATTTTAAAATGCAACCCAAATTAGTCTAAAAGATGATATAAAATATGCACATCATTGAGGTGCATTGGTCAACCCCTCCCAATAAATGGATAAAGATGAAAATATATACCACCACTGCGAGAGGGGAGGTAATTGTTGTAGTTATTTACAGAGACACCATTGGAGCTTGGATCCTAGGATAGGGCAAGAGATATAGGACATGATCAGTGGTTGCTGCTAAGATTGAAGCCATTGAGTTAGATGTGGATTTATCTAGCATCTTATAAGTGAACCATCTCATCATCTAGGGTGATAGTTTGGTAGAAATCCACGGTTAGGCGTGGATGAGGTGTTGGAGCCAGCTTACATGGCCATCCTATCAAGAATTAGAAGAAAGCCAATCAAGTTTAGGGTTGTTGAATAAGGTTTGCTAAGAGAATTGTTAACCAGGTGGCTGAGAACATGACAAAATTTCACCTTAAAAACCATTACGGCCTCTAGACCTTTGACAGGAAAGTTGGAATATCCAACTATATTGAGAGGGATACAAGAAACAATGACTTCATTCAACATCCCTTAAATGTAGAGGGGACCATAGTGTATTAGTTTTTATTTATTTGCATGAGGAGGGAGGAATGAATAGAAGGGCCTCATAACTTCCGCTAAAAGAAGATTAATAAATATCAAGTAGGAAATACTACCATTCTTGATTGTATAATATTCTTATTATTTTTTCCTCTTTCCTCCATCCACTCTTCAAAAAGGAAAATTGTATGAGAAAAAAACTCATTCTTTTATAGTCTAAACTGCTGGAATGATTGAACTTGATATTAGATAGTATATAGATCATTTTACCTCCATAAAAATTAACATAAATTATATTATAAATATACATGATTCCTTCAGTTTGATACTAATAAACTAGATACCATGACAAATTAACAACTAAATTTTATGTCACTTTTACTTTGTTTGAATTCTATAGCATTTGGAAATGTAAAATAACATAGATAATATGAAAAATAAGTATATCTATGTAATATGTGAGACCCCTGATCTTGCTTAAATGGTTGAACATGCTTAATTACCATGATTTAATTCTTAGAACTATAATCTAACCTTGTGATATGATTTCGAATCATAAGACAAGCTTAAGTTTCAAGTTTGGTCCAATTTGAACAATGTTTATGCAAGTTATGCAATTTTATGTACATTTTGGACTTTTCTTAAATTTACCCAATTTGGAGGTTTTTCTTGCAATTTATCACTTTCATTATATTCTTTGGATGTTCTCTCATCATTCTTGAGCCTGTTGAGCCTTGGGGCACTTAGTTGAACCTTGGATTGGAGGTGTTTTTCTCAAGGATATTTTAGGGTTTACCCCTTTATGGATGAGCTACCTTTAGGAGCTAACAAGAAAATGGTTTATTTGGTTTGCTTGCAAAATCAAGAAATGAGGGATAAATAGGTCTCCATGGATGGTGGGTCAGCTTCTTGTGTGGCTGCTTGTATATCCTTAATATTTTAAGGCCATGGACACATGGGGAAGCTACTTGTACACCTCATGCTTGCTTCCATCCTTATCCATGGTCTATATTTACCTCTTCCTTGCCCAAGTATGAAACTTTGCTTACTTTATCTTTCCTGTAACCTGGAGCAATGACCACTCTATTTTTCTATGGAATCAAGTGCTCTAAGTTAGAAGAAAACTTCTTTTTGGAGAAGAAGGTCTCCTAGAGCTCCATCTAGCCCTACCCAGGGTTTCCAAGGTCATCTTCTAGGGATTTTGACCAAGGAAAATTGTGTTCTTCCTTCCTTATCCATTTTTATTGCTCTTCTCTTTCCTTAGACCTTCCTCCAGGTCAGAATTTTTTTTCCATGGTATAAGTTGCTCTAAAGCTCTAAAACCCTACCTTTCTTGCTCCTTATGCTTAGGGTTTGCTTTTTTGATGGAGAAAGGTGTTAGATGGATGAGTTCAGAGCTTATGCTTGGATTTTCTACCCTACCTGCTCGAGTTTTCTTCTGTTTGGGATTTTATCTTCTCATTAGAGGCATGTTTTATAACTTTCTACACATTTATTTCCTACCATAATCTTACTAGCTCATGTTCTTGCTTTAAAATGATGATCCATGCACTAAAAAGCTATGCTTGACTTGGATTTTGATTTTTTATGTCGTTCCCTATTCTGATTTCAGTTCTAGATGAACTTGTAATCATTTTTACATTCCTCCTAAGATAATAGATGACTTGGATCAGGTTTTTTTTACAATTGGTGGTGCTAAGCATCCATCAACCAATGGTCAATTTTAGGGTTTAAAGCTGATTTCTTTTATAAACACATGACCCAATGGTGGTACCATTGCAACAACTAATTGTTTTGTCTTCATGACAACTGATGGTGGTGACCAAGGGTGTCAAATGACATTCACCCCTTAGGTCAGGGTTTGTCTTAATTAGAATCTTAATGATCAACAACTAAGTACCCTAATGATGTTATCACTCAATGGTGACATTAGCTTGATATCCAATGATGATTAATGAATATAGTGCTGATCTAACAACGTATGGTGAGTTAATGGTCAATATTGATGGTGGATCAGGTCTCCAAAACCTATGGTGAGTTAAGCATGTATTTGTATCATCAATTAAGACTTAAAACAATGGGTTCTTGAGTCATTTGATGCAATGGTTGGACCTATACTTCAATTGATGATTTTAATATATGAACTTGACCCAATGGTTAATATTTAATGATTCTTCATCCAATAAATTGGAATGATGCCTAATTTAATATGTTGATCCTAATAAAGTGATTTGTATGGTTTCCTATATGAGATCAACTTAAGAAGCTCAATTATTGATGACTTGTTTTAAATAAACAACCGCTTGTGGGTTTTACCCTATTCTCAATGGAATTTTTTTATGTTGTTAATCAGGAGATGTCTAGGGTTAAATGGTGACTATTTCTAGAGAAAAAAATCAATGACTTCATAGGTGGTTTATCCAAGGTTTTCACTTATGTAAACAACCAATAGTCTTACCTTCTCAGCAATCCAATGTTTTGGGATGATGCTTGTGGTAAGTTTGTACGGTTTGAGTGATGTTGAAACCTAATGGAGGTTTACCTTAATAATATAGTCTTATATTTTACCTCATATGATTAGAATTGATAATAAATATAATGAATTAATGGACAACCCTGACAAAGTATATTTCGTTATACTTAGCCCTAATATAACCAAGTGATGGTAATTGATTATGAACAACCCCTTCAATGATGAATGGAATCAAGGAGTACTCTCTTTTGTGGTTAAACCCTAGTATGCTATGACCTGATGGTTACACCTTGAGTTATGTGTGGATCCATATGTGATAATGGTATGGAATATGATGGTGAGGCTTAACCTTATGCATCCATGATCCAATGGGGATTCCATGAGTTAGGGTTAGGGTATGAGTGTTGATTGTAATATTAATACAATTTATCTTGTTGAACCTAAGACCAGTGCAAATAGAAAAATATGAGTATTCATGTTTAACCTTCTTATATGATGGCATGATGGTGGAATAATCTCCTTAATATGATCATAACCTTGATGTCTTAATTGTTGGTTATCATATCCACATGTTTGATACTTTCTTATGCTAAACCTATGCATTATGAATATGATGAAGGTTAAACATATATAGATTCCTTGCATGGTGATGTAATAAAGGAATGTTCTTAATGTTAATATAACCCAACTATGATTGTTTATGAATATCTCCTAGCTCATTAATGCAATATTTTGTTGAATCAGTGTATTATGTAAGCGGTATTGTTGAGCCTTGTTACAAGGCTTTAAAAGATAATGATGATCTTGCAGGGAATAGTATGATGGTCTTAATGACCTTTGGGCATTGTTGAGCCCTAAATGTGATGTAATCCTCTTAGTATGACAAGGGTTGATACCCTACGATGTTGTGATAAGGATTTATATCATGTGATAGTGTGGTGACAAGTGTAGTCTCATGAAAGGCAATGAATAATACCATGTGATGATGATGTAATGACTAGTATCTTGATTTGGTAGGTGAATAGTTCCTTGTACTGTTAAAATGAGAAATTATATTTCACACATTTTATATCTTTTGAAGTTGTTTTATTTATATTATTTCTAGAAGTGAATTAGGGTTTGTACGTCCACTTATTTGATGCAGCCTTAATGCACCCTATTGGCATAACTAATCAAGTGAAACTCTAATCATGTAGTTCCATGTGCCATAGATCCATCTAAGTGCTAGAACTTTCCAGATGGTGAAATGAGTATTCCTAAGGGAAATTTGGAGTGCATATTGTTGAGTATGTGGGGTGCTTGTCATCTTGAAATCAAGTGTTTAGTGAGGATGATTGTGGTCATACCTAGCCCTCTATTTGAGAACGACTACGGTCGTGTCTCGGTGATTATATATATGATGAGATTGGAGGACAACTGCGATTGTACTTCAGATGGTAGGGTATGCATACACACCTCCTTTCACTAGTGATGTGACATGCACCAAGGACGGACTAGGCTGTTAGCAGCTTGACCTTATGTGTCACTGTGGCAAACCCGTACTGACCGGGGGAGGAGAAGATCTTAGGAGTCTGACTCTTCCTAGATCTTATATGGCACTAATTGTGACCAAGTGGTGGTCAGTTGGAATTTGAGTGGTATCCTCAAATTCATCAGGGCTTAATAAAAGATGTAATACAATCATATATCATATATGTTTAGGGTTATATACAACGCTTCACATTGAATGATAACCTTTGTTTGTTCTCTTTATATAAAGATGATGCTTAGTGCAATTAAGAGATAGTAGATATGCTAATGATGTGGATATGCTTAAGATTGTAGATGTGTACATGAAGTAGCCATGCTTATGTTGATAGCTATATTTCTATTGTTGGTTATAATTATGATGCTAGCTATCTCATGTTGTTAGTTATGTTTAGCATGCTAGCTATGCCTCTGTAATTAGAAACGCCTATACTGCTAATCATGCTTATGTAGATAGTCATGCTTATGTTGTTAGCTCTATTTATAATGTAGATCTTCCCAACCTGTTAGACATGCTAATGTTGTTAACTATGCTTATGTGCCTAGACTTATTCATAATGATAGAGATTCTATGTTACTAGAATTTCTCATGATGCTAGATATGCATATGCTACTGAATTGCTTATATTGTCGACAAGATAAAGGATGATAGTCTGGATAATGATGATAATTATTATATGTTCCTTTATATATTTTGTTAATCATCTCTGCTACTGAGCCTATTTGTTATATCTACTTAAATTGCTTAAACTATATAATTACTTAAAATGTTGTAACCAATAAACATTGTTGGAGGTTATATCTCTGGTTGGACATGGGTCTCACCCTTATAGTTTGCCACATCTTTTTAGATAATCGGCAGTGATGACAACAAACGTATGGCAGCAAAGAGGAGTTATAGTAATGAATCTTTGAGAGGGTTGATTAGATGTCTAGTGTGTCCTAGAGTCGTCCCTATACTCTTAGGTCTGGGTGAGAAAGTTTGCATATGATGTTTCAATCAAACCAAGTTTTGATAGTATGTTATATGCTTATTCAAGTGATAAATGTGGACATGTTTCCTCTGTAATATGTATGTGGTGGCTAAGCCCATGAAATAATTTTAAGAGATTTTCGGCGTAATATGAATATAAGAAAGATGTTGGGCTCTTGTGTAATATTTGGAGCATGTTGGTTATGTTGAATCAGTTTTAATTTACCCATATTTTTGGGCATGTGATTAATTAGAGATAGATTGTGTTTTAGGTTTTGAGTAATATCATTTTGTGTGACATGTTCTTACATAATAGTTCTTACATAATAGTTCTCATTTGGACCATTGATTTAACCACTATGATGTCTGCCAATTTGTGCTTGATAGACCCAAGTCGATTAGAAGGCTACTACATTGGATCCTACCTTAGGTAGGATATAAAAATACATCATATAGTGCAACCTAATGTCATTATTTCCTTTTTCCTTTCTCTCTCCATAATATCCATGTATTCTTTCCCTTTTGAATCACATACTTCCCCAAGCATTTTGAACCCTAACTCAAATTTGTATGATGTATAGTTTAAGAAACACCTCTTACCCCTTTGTCTTTTCTCATGAGAAACACGAGTCCTAGTATATTAAATAGCATAAAAAATAATGACCCCACAACCAACCCATACCCTTGAACACCTACCCTCTTTCTCTTGTTACTTCTTACCCTTTTGGTTGACTCTGCCGAAAAGTGTCTTCCATGGTTAGTTGTTTGACATTGTTCTCTATTTTGGAACCATCACACCTTAATAAGTGGGATTTCCAACCCTCTCTAGGATGTCATAAAGGTGTCCTGCTAGTTCTTGAAAAGATGTTGTGCATGCCATGTCATCCTCAACCTTGATTGGAACTCCAAAATGTAGATGGTATGGTGGAGAATTGCATAAAATCTTAGCAGTTATTAATGACTAGTATAGGCTCTAAAGAAGGTAATCTACTATCTTTGCTGACATCTTCTTATGCTACTTTGTGGAATGTTGATACCCAATTCTTTATTTCATTGAGCAATATTATGGTTTTCCACTACCACAATGTAGACATTGATCAAAACAAAATTTGACTCATGCCAAATATAATTTTCATCACATAATCACGTTATAGAACCATGGGTCCAAAATTTTCAAGTCACATTAGGGAGCTATTAACAAGGATATATTAAATTCCGATAATTATATTTACAATTTTGCATTATGGCGACATATGTCACATTCATCACAAAAAAGAGATGTGACATGACATAAACAATTACTTGCACCTTGTATAACTAGTACCACAAAACAAGGCACACATGTCAAAATATGAAGTTAGGTATATAACTATTTTTAAAAATCCCCATCCTAGACCTAAGTGTTCAAGGACCATGCTAGACTATTGTCCCTATACATAAACTTCAAGGACAATGCTAGATTATTGTCCCTACACAAAAACATCACTTATTCCTAGGAGGAAGGTCACAAAAACATCACCTACGTAGGACAACCTTCACATAGACATCACCTACCTCCAAACCAGGACAACCTCCACTTGTTTGATCCTCTTTGTAGCTACTTGGGAAACTCATTGGGTCACCAAACATATATGGGAAACCATGATTTGAGACCCAAATTCCCAACAATATGACATAGTGTTTGAAACATTTATTACTTACAAAAGATCATAACAATTCAACAAACCACTAAGTATACAAATGATTGAATTTTTAATGTAATTAAAAGTACACTCTTACCACAATTGTACATTATATATAGTGGATATCTAAGCAATATATGAAACATGTGTATTTATTGAAATAAGGATATCACACACCATGAAAAGATCCATGTTCTTTTCCAATTAAACCTAAATAAATAGATTACAAGGATGAATTAGACATTTTATTATGTTTTGGGTAGTTTGAGTCATGCCACTCAAACCACTAGCTAGATTATACTGAGTCATACTAGCAATCTGTATAAGATCTAATGATATCTAAATTCCCTTAGTCCGATCCTCTCTACCTCATGTAAAAGAAAGGAAACAAAAAGGTAGATAACTCACATGCTAAGTCTACTATGAAAACTTTTCAAAGGAGGATCTAGATACCACGTGTTCAACATGGGTACATAGGACAAGATACAAACTCATCTCAAAATGATACATGACAACACCCATTCTCAATCACATATCACATACCATGTAAAATTGGACCACTATCTATAATCGAGTCCCAACAAAACTTGTGGATGTTAGGGTACACAAACCCCACACACCTTGTATATTAAAAATATATGCCTTGAGCATCTTATCATAATTTGATTGGTACAATATTAAATTGTATCATTCACCCCTGCAATGAAGCATGATATAGATGTTGGGAAATATGACATAGAGTAGGTAGCAAAATATAAAATTTTATATACCATATTCCCCAAAAGTAGTAGATTGCATCAATAACTATAATGTAGGAAGGATGGTTTTGAGGATATACCTAGTTGTGGAGCAAGTCCAGTGACATCTCCTCATCGTTGTTGATGCACAACTATCTTGGATAGTGTCTGTATAGATCCTTGTTGCACTGGGACTCATCTAACTGTTGTGCCCTCTGATCTGTAGCTTAGACAGTAGGACTATTGCAACTCCTCCTGGTCACTCCACTGAATGCAACCACGAATGTCATCTTCATCTTCAACAATTCCTCTTATCACTGATTTCTAGTTGATGTTGTCCTCTAAGAAGCAAATAATGGCTTCCTACCTCTATGGTAGTCCACGTGGATTGTCTAGAACTCCTGTTGTCCTGCTAGAATGATCACGAAGGAGTCATCCTTCTTTGTCGGTGTACTAGTCACTGACTTTGTCTCCCATGAAAACTCTCAACTGTTCTCTTCCGTGGCTATCCCTCTCTATTGGGTAGGACTTGTCTTGGCTCTCATGGTTACCAAAACTAGAGAGGACAACCATTTTTAGAGGAATTCATTCTCAGTTGTCTATGTTATTCTACAATGGGAAGCCCCCACTACCCCTCTAATATAGCAGAGGCCACGGTCAAGGTTTCCAGTTGTTATCCGATATAGGATTAATGTACGTAGGAGTGGAAAGGATCGAAAGAACTCAAAATTTTACAACAATGCACAACCTGTGATAGCCAAAATGGTCGTTTGGCAAAGTGAGATGGTCATCTCGCACATGATACGGTCGTCTCGCATTGCGATACGGTCGTTTTGCAATTTTCTAGTTGTACACAAATTTGACAAAATAATTCCCATCAACGTAAGACATTGATTTCCTCATGCAACAAGTATTGCCCAAGCAAAACAAATAGGGAAACATCTAGAACCTTCCCCGACCAAACCAGATCATCTTGCCCATGTGAGACGATCGTCTCATTTCACCCAAATGGTCATCTGGTGACTTGAGTTGAGCCCGTTTGGTTTGGTTGGTTTGTTCCTTAGCCAAATTCATCTCACAATAGGCCTGACACCCAGACGCCTGTCTCAACACTTGAGACGGCCGTTTGGCACTTTCGACGGTTGTCTAAAAACTTGAGATGGGCGTATGGCAGTTTTATCAGCCTGTTTGTTGCCTCAATCAAATGCCTAAACATTTTAGCACTTAATTCAACTGTCATTCAAAATCTGAACTCCTCTTCTAGGTTAAGACCTATGTGTATGACCCTATAGGTCCCATATCACATTGGCACTAAATCTTCATAACAACTTATGACATCACAAGCAGAGAGTGGTGCCTAGTCTCACATCAGTGCAACCCAAGTGAATGGAAAGTTGGAGAACAACTTTAACCTACAATTTTTGTATGGTGTTATAATGTTTTTATAGATCCTTTGTCACTGATATCGAGATTGAACTAGAGGCATGGAGAAATCACCCTCATTATTATTTAATCTTGTTTCTTGATCCAGAGTAGAATGTCTGAGATATATGCAAGCTCAACACATTGACTCACATGTACACAACCATGTGATTCTTAGTCTCACTAATCAAGAGGCCTAGGATATCATACTCCTGTAGGAGGGACATATCCCATGTATATCACTCACAGTCAATCCTCATGTGTCAAAGTCACCCAATCATCACTATTATAACAACCATGTTTCAGTACTATGTTTGGTGACGTCAAAGTGTAATCAACAACATGTGATGAGTGTAGTGATTTCAGGTCTAAGAACTAGAAACATCACCATCACTGTAAGAGCTGACTATGGCTTCCATGATAATGGCTTCCATGTGTCAGTATCATGGTGGGTATGTCTGATACTCTATTCTCTAACATGTATCCATATGCTAGGTCTGATAGAGCCATATCATGACCAATGAGACTCAGTCATCAACCAACTCACACTCTGATCTTATGTGTCATTGTTTTCTATCAACCTTTCATAATAACAACTGATCAGGGGAATCATGAGAATATATATATATATATATATATATATATATATATATATATATATATATATATATACTCTTAACATCTGTATGATCTCATTTCTCAAGTCTAATACTTGAAGACATACGTCATTGAGTAATATTATTTTCTAGACATTTATCATGTTATTTCATTATCTCATAATTGAATGAACAAAATAAATTGGAAGCTTGACTTTATTAATAATCAAAACATTTACACTTATGCCATTACAATCATCATATGAATGGCTCTCTAGGCATACATACTAACAGACTCCTACTTGCACTTAGAGCCAATCACCTACGAATCTTATTCCAAGTGATCTTACATGTCGATCATGCTTTTACTGTGAAAGTGCTTTTGTTAAGGGATCACCAACATTATTGTCAGTTGGTACTTTGCAAATCTTCATATCTCCTTGTTGTATGATCTCTCATATGAGATGATACCACCTTTGTATATGCTTTGAGCGTTGATGTGATCTGGGCTCCTGATCTTGAGTAATAGCTCCATTGTTGTCACAATATAGCTCAATTGCCTCACTGATGCTTGGAACAACCCCAAGTTCTATGATGAACTTCTTGATCCATACAACCTCCTTTGATGCATTCAATGTAGCAATATACTCAGCCTTTATTGTAGGATCAACAACCATTTCTTGCTTAGAACTCTTCCATCTCATAGCTCCATTGTTGAGGAAGAACACAAATCCTGATTATGATTTGTAATCATATTGATCAATCTAGAGTTTTGTGTTGGTGTAACCTTTTACCACTAGCTCTTCCTTTCCTCCGTAGACCAAGAACTGATCCTTAGTCCTTCTAAGGTACTTGAGGATGTTTTTCATGGCTATCTAGTGAGCATTACCTAGATCTAACTGATATCTACACACCATGCTCAAGGCATACGAGACGTCTGGATGGATACACAACATTACATATTTGATTGATCCAATTGCCGAGGCATATGTAATTACACTCATGCATTCCCTTTCTTTACAAGAATTGGGACATTGAGATCTAGAGATGGGGGCACCATGGCACGCAGGTAGGTTTCCTCTCTTTGAGTTCTCCATGTTGAACTATTTCAACACTTTGTTAATGTATGTTCTCTAACTTAGTCCAAGAAGCCTTATAGATCTATCTCTATAGATATTTATCCCCAAGATGTAGGATGCTTCTCACAAGTCTTTCATAGAGAATGTATTTTCAAGCCATGTCTTTACCTTTTGTAAAGTAGGGATGTCATTCCCCATCAATAGTATGTCATCCACATACAATATGAGCTTCTTATACACACAAGGTTCATCTTCATTTTGAATGAATCCAAACTCTTTGGCTATTTCACAAAAACGAAGATTCCAGCTCCAAGATGCTTACTTCAATCCATAGATTGACCTTTGTAGCTTATAGAATTTATTAGAAAATTTTGGATCTATAAACCCCTCAGGTTGTGTCATAAACACATCTTAAATAAGATTATCATTAAGGAATGCAATTATAACATCCATTTGCCAAATCTCATAGTCATGATAAGCTGCAATAGCAAGCATGATCCTGATGGATTTAACCATGACCACTAGAGAAAAGGTTTTGTCATAGTCAACACCTTGAACTTGTTTGAAACCCTTTGCAACCAATCTATCCTTATAGGTTTTTACCTTTCCATCCATGTTGGTCTTCTTGTTGAAGACCCACTTGCACCCTATGGGTTTTACCGCTTCAGGTGGATCCACCAAAGTCCATACTTTGTAGGTATACATGGATTCCATCTAAGATCTCATGTCCTCAAGACATTTCTCAAACTCTGGTCCCTCAATAGCATATTTATAGGGTATTGGCTCATCATCTATGACCAATTCACTGCCTTCCTGAGTCACAAGATATCCATATCTCCCAGGTTCAATGTGTGTCCTATTAGATCTGCGAGGTTCATGTGTCACATGAGGAATTTGAGTCTCCACAACACTTTGTGATTCTCTAAGTTAAACTGGTTCATCTATTCATTCTATGTTCTCTTGTTGGTCTCAAACTTCTTCGGGTTCCACTTTCCTCCCACTGATTCCTTTGCAAATGAATTCCCTTTCATGAAATACAACATTTTTGGAAACAACTATTTTTTTGTCAGTTGGGTGGAATAAGTAGTATCCCCTTGTCTCTTTGGGATATCCTACAAAATAACATTTATCAGACTTAGGGCCAAGCTTTTTTGGAAACATTTTTCTATCATAAGCTTCACATCCCCAATTCTTCATAAAAGACACATTGGGACGTTTTCCATACCATATCTCATATGGTGACTTTTGAACCGATTTAGATGGTACATGGTTAAGTGTAAACATGGCAGTTTGTATAGAAAAACCCCAGAAGGTGGTATGAATATCATCAAAACTCATCATAGATTGCACCATGTCAAGTAATGTGTGATTCCTTCTTTCTAATACACTATTATGCTGAGGTGTTCCAGGTGGAGTCCACTGGGATATAATCCCATGAGCTCTTAGCTGGTCCTTAAACTCTTGGCTTATGTATTCTCCACCTCAATTTGAAAAAAGTTCCTTAATACTTTTACCAAGCTGGTTCTATAATTCATTCATAAACTCTCCGACCGTTTTAAGAGTTTATGACTTATGTCTCATCATCTAGACGTAGCCATACCTACTGAAGTCATCAGTGAAGGTAATAAAGTACTTATAACCACCTCTAGCATCTGTTCTAAAAGGACCACATACATTAGTATAAATGAGTCCTAATAGATCACTAGCCCTCTCACTGCTACTAGTAAAGGGAGTCTTGGTCATCTTGCCCAACAAACAAGATTCACATGTCTCTATTGATTCAAGATCAAAAGAGTCTAGATAACCATCCTTATGGAGTCTGGATATGTGTTTCTCATTTATGTTACCTAGACAACAATGCCAAAGGTATGTTTGGTTTGATTCATTGAGTTTTTATCTTTTGGTATTTATGCTATATACACTTGTCTCTAGATCTATCAAGTATAGACCATAAGACATAGGGGCACTGCCATAAAAGATCCCATCTTTACTAATAGAACATCTTCCATTCTTTATTAGAAATTAGAATCCATTCTTGTCCAAACAAGATACAAATATGATGTTCCTATTAATGGTAGGTATGTAATAACAATTCTCTAACTCTATCATGATCACACTTGGAAGAGATAACTCATAGGTTCCAACTGTGCTGGCCACAACTCTTGTGCCATTTGCAACATACAGTTCAACCTCACCTTTCTCTAAAGGTCTACTTCTTTTCATATCCTTTGCATTTGAGAAAAGGTGTGATCCACATCTAGTATCTAGTACCCATGATGAGGAAGTAGTGAAGTTAACCTCAATAATGATATATACTAGAAGTAGAGATCTCCCTAGGTTCCCTTATCCTTATCCTAATTTTGAGTGTTGAAGACTTGGTTGGACCTTAGCTTCGCCATAGAATGCTTCTTGGCCTTTCCCTTGTCCTTCATTTGTTCTTTGACACTTATCATGATATCAAGCAACTCTGATAGCAGTCTAGACATGTTACTCAAGTGATAACACTCGATAAACTGGCTATATGATTTAGGAAATGATTACAAAATCATACATGTGGCCAACTCTTGACTTAAACAAAATCCCAGTTTCTCAAGATGTTTCATATGCTCAATCATATTGAGTACATGAGGCTCTACTAGTTTTCCTTCTGTCATCTTACACTCAAATAAAGCCTTAGAGACATTATACCTTTCATTCTTATCATGTTGTTTATGCTACTCATAGTTCATACAGCCCATCATAAGGTTCTTGATGTTCACAACATCATTGGCATGCTTCAAAGAAGCATCCATGTTAGTCATAGGTGAATTTGGAGTGAATACTGGTACTAGAATTTTAGGATCATTTAGAACAGCTCTCAAGGTCATGAACCAATAATGGAAATAAATCTCATTTATTTTGTCCAATCGCAATGCAGATTTGTTTGTCATTTGATTGTACAAGAGAAAATTTTCATTTACCAAAATCATGATTTGATTTGATTTGAAAAGTTCATATCAATTAGGTATTTAATTATTCAAATTTATAGCCCTCAATATTAATTTGGAATATTGCAACATACAATATTCTAGTGGAACAAGATCCTCGTTTCAAGCAAATCATGAGCCAGCTAGGGCTGTCACCCACAACTTGATTCTATGAGGTAGGAAAATTTTTGCAATTGCATCATCTGCAACTCTTGATAGATGATATGCACAACTCTTTGACATTGGTCATCTGTATGCCTCTAGGTGCTTAATCGAATTAAGATTACCTAGTTAAGCATGACCCATTACCCAACACGATAGACTATGCACCCTGCTAGGACAGACCCACATATCTACCATCAAACTTCCACGAGATAGATGATGCTCCATGCTAGGGTGTGCATATGGTTAGTCGATCAAGCCTTTCATGTGTGCTATTTATGGAAAGCATCTAATACTTAATATTTTCATGGAGGGAATTTGTATAAATACATATAATTTATCCAATCACCACATATATAGTATGTATCGTATACATGCTATATCCCACAATGAAAACATGCAATAAATGAAAGTGATGGTTATGACCAGTCCTAATGTAATCCATTGGATCCATAAGAGATTACATCATCTAGGTCTACATCACATGCAAAAACCTATTGTTGATGAAGATCTGTGCTTGTCAATCTGGTTTGACCGGTTCAACCCTTAAATGGTTCAGATCGCCTCATTATCGGTCGATTGGTCACCTCCATCTGGTTGTATTGCTCCTCCAAACAGTCGCTTGGTCCTCCTATAGCCGATCATTTGGCTCCTGCAAACGGCCAGTTCCCCTGGTTCTTCGAGCTCGTTGTCATCTCACTATATGGTAGGCTTGGTCAGCCGGCAGGTGGCATTCTTCATCAACAGGAAAGTAAGTTAACTACTTTATTACATGATTGGATGGAAATCTCGAGTTAAATTTGAGGGGATCAAAGGTAGGAAAGAATTAACTTTACATTGGGAAGATAAGATAGGCTCGGTATGCATACCAAGATAAACATGATTAACCATTCACACAACCATCCACGGATAGGGGTTATTGGCCATAACCATGATACACAACCACCATAAATATGATTTTAGTGAGACACATGTAAATTTCATATATAGATCATATCATATCATGTGTATATATATATAGAGAGAGAGATACATATATATATACATACATATATATATATATATATATATATATATATATATATATATATATATATATATATATATATATATATATATTGGCTCTGATGCCACTGTTGGGATAAATGGCACAGAGCAGGCCAATGAATTAAAAAAATTTATCTATCATATTCCCCATAAGTAGTAGATAGTGACAATAACAATAATGTAGGAAGGATGGTTTTGATGATAAACCTGGTCATAGAGCAAGTCCAGCGGCATATCCTAGTCGTTGTTGATGCACAACTATCTTGGATGGTGTCTATGCAGCTCCTTGTTGCACTGGGACTTGTCTGATTGTTGCACCCTCTGATGTATAGCTCATATAGTAGGACTAATGCAACTCCTCCTGGCCATACCAGTGACTGCAACTACGAACCTGATCTTCTTCTTCAACATCTCCTCTTGTCACAGACTACTAGTTGACGTTATCTTCCAAGCGGCAACCAACAACTTCCCACCTCTATGGTAGTCCACACGGACCATATAGAACTCCTTTCATCCTACTAGAACGATCAGGAAGGAGTCGTCCTTCTCCATTGGTGTACTAGTCACCGACTTGCTCTCCCACGACAACTCTTAGTTGTTCTTTCCTGTGGATATCCCTCCCTGTCAGGTAGAACTTGCCTTGGCTCTTGTGGTTACCACAACCAGAGAGGATAATAGTTGTCATAGTAACTGATTCTCAGTTGTTTGTATTGTTCTACACTGGGAATCCCATAGTACCCCTATATATATAGTAGAGGATAGGGTCAAGGTTCTAAGTTTCTATCTGATATGGGATTAATGTGCGGGAGTGGAAATGATCAAAAGAACTCAAATTTTCACAACAATGCACAACCCGTGATAGCCGAAATGGTCATTTGGCAAAGCTATACAATCATCTCACACGCGCGACGGTCATCTCTCACTGTGAGACAGTTGTTTTGTGATTTCCCATTTGTAAAAAAAAATGACAAATTAATTCCCATCAATGTTAGACATTGATTTCCTTATACAACAGGTATTTCTCAAGCAAAACAAATAGGGAAACATCTAGAACCTTCCCCGACCAACCCATGCGAGACGGCCATCTCGGTTCACCCAGACGGTTGTCTAGTGACCCAAGTCAAGCTTGTTTGGTTGGGTCGGTTCATTCCTCAGCCAAATTCATCTCACAACAGGCCTGACACCCTAATGCCTATCTCAACACTTGAGATGGCCATTTCTCACTTCCAGATGGCCATCTCAACACTTGAGATGGTCGTTTGGCAGTGTTTTCAACATATTTATTGCTTGAATCAAATGCCTAAACATTTTAGAACTTAATTCAACTATCTTTTGAGATCAGAAATCCTCTTCTAGGTCAAGACCTATGTGTGTGACCCTATAGGTCCCATATCACGTTGGCAGTGAATGTTCATAACAACTTATGACATCACAAGTAGAGAGTGGTGACTAGTCGCACATTAGTGCTACCCAAGTGAATGGAAAGTTGGAGAACAACTTCAACCTACAATATGTGTATGGTGTTACAATGTTTGTATAGATCCTTTGTCACTGATATCCAAACTGAACTAGAGGCATGGAGAAGTACCCTCATTATTATTCAATCTTGTTTCTTGAACCAGAGCAGAATGTCTAAGATATATGCAAGCTCAACACATTCATGGCCATGTTTTATTAAGTCTCGCTAATCAAGAGGCCTGGATATCATACTCTTGTAGGAGGGACAAATCCCATATCTATCACTCATAGTCAATCCTCATGTGTCAAAGTCACCCAATCATCACCGTTATAACAACCCATGTTTCAAGACTACGTTTGGTGACGTCAAAGTGTACTCAATGACATGTGATTAGTGTTGTGATTTTAGGTCTAAGAACCTAAAACACCATTATCAATGTAAGAACTGACTATGACTTCCATGATAATAGCTTCCATGTATTAGTCTCATGGTGGGTTTGTCTGATACAATGTTCTCTAACATGTATCTATGTGCTTGGTTTGATATAGCCATATCAAGACCAATGAGACTCAATAATCAACCAAGTCACACTCTAATCTTATGTGTCATTGTTGTCTATCAACCTTCCACAATAACAACTGATCAGGGATATCATGAGAATATATATATATATATATGTATATATATTCATATTCTTAACATATGTATGATCTCATTTCTCAAGTCTAATACTTCAACATATACATCATTGAGTGATATTATTCTCTAGACATTTATGATGTTATTTCATTATTTCACAACTAAATGAATAGAATAAATTGGAAGCTTGCCTTTATTACTAATCAAAATGTTTACATTTATGCCATTATAATCATCACACGATTGTCTCTCCGGGCATACATACCAACAATATATCCCATGACTAAAGGTTCTAGAAGATTAAGATTTCACTTGATTAATTGGATTCATTATCCTTTATGATTGTATCAATCAAGTTACATACAAACAACAATAGAAGAATTACAAAGTTAAATAGGGCACCGTAACTTGAAAAGGTATAAAACATATGATAATAAGAACCTAACTTCTCAAGGAAAGGAATAATATAACATTCCTTAGCCAGATCAAGACATTTCACCAAAACTAGGCATAACAATCCCCTAATGCATTGAGTCCTCATTGACCAATTCCTCTCAAGGTTCTCATACCGAACCATTTGTGGGACAATCATCCATTCCTGAGAAAATAACAAGCATTTTATGGACATAAGAGAAACTACTCTTAAGCATGATTAAACTATTATGACTTAGTGGGTATATTCTGACACCATTTTATGATCATAACAATTAGTAAAAACATCTTAAAACATTTCTATTGAAATTCCAAACAATAGGGTCAACATATAGCTCAAATTCCATATAATCATAGCTTATCATCTACCCATACAATGTCATCTTTAAGTATATTCCTCTTCATAGACTAAATTAGGCGTGGAAATTGGGTTCACTTACAAAATATGGATTTTTGGGTTGAAACCCTTAACCCTAACCCGAAATGCAAATATTTCTAGGTCCATCAGGTATGAGCTATAAAACCAAATACTAAGAGAACAACTTATAAAAATGTCATATTTTGTCTGATCATTGGCAATTACCAAGTGTAAACAACAAATTTCAATGTAAACAAACTTACATTATGATTGAGAAATACATATAAAGCTAGTTTTAAACACCAATTTATGACACAACTAGCATAGTAATCATAAAACCCAATACAAAACTATTTAGAATTGCTAAAATAAACTTCATGATTGTTAGATTATAAATTTAATAGTCCATTAGGTGTCTTAAGCTTTAGTATTTGTAATTATGTTTTGAATATATAATTGTGAATTTTGGATCAATCGGGTCAATTTTTGGTCAAAAGTCCAAGCCTAGACCCAACCCTAAATTAATTTGGGGCTCTTCAAGTTTTGGTCAATTTTGGGTCTAGTAAAAAAACCTTAGACCCTAACCCGCTTGAAATTTTTGGGTTTGGGTCGGGTCTTGTTTTTCCAACCCTAGACTAAATCATATATAACATGATAGGTTATCATGTTTCTAACATCAAGAAGCTATTTATTAAGTCTAATTAAGACATACATTTTTAGATTTCCTTTATACTAGTTTTGAATAGTACAAAGTTCCACCTTCTTTACATTTAGGAAAGATTGTCACGATACAATGATTTGAATGTGTGAAGTAGGTAGTAAATGCTTCATATGTTATATCACTCTCCTTATGAATAGAAAAAGAAAGTTTACTCCAAGAGGATATTGGGAAACCTCAAAGTTTTCTCTATAGGCTCCAAGTTAATCCACTTCAAAATAGATGTAATCTTTACAAATATCAAAGTTTTGTTGATTAAAATCTTCCCACATATCTAGATCTACGATATAAGGGAAACTAGAATAAAGAAGAGAAGGGAAATCAAGTGTAAGACTACTATAGTCAAAACCCTAGAAGTCAAGAATATAATTCAAGGAGGAAGAATATGATGGATCACCAAGATCCTAAAGGAAAGGAATCCAACTTACATGAATCTAGGCCCAACATACACACAAAAGGGTGTGATCCTCACAAGTGAAGAGAATAGAATCAAGCAACAATGTTGGGGGAGGCCAATGAAGACATACTTCTCATTAGTTGGCATCAATTGATAGTGTATCACGTTCGCCATATTTGTAAGGATAACACACACAAATGAGGCAAGGGAGAAGAAGGAAGGGGATGTATATAGGGTATAACTATAGCTCCATAGGGGAGAGAAAGGTGGTCAAAGATACTAATCCATCGATGTCCAAGCAAGCCCAAATATGAAGAATATTTATAAGGTATGAACAATTTTTAATTTTAAAATAAATTGTTTCATGATGGAAAATTATTTGAGTGTACTGCATCTCTACTATTTTCAAGTGTATTCCAACATGACTCCTACATTGATTGGGACTAGATGGGGATCTAATCATTTCTTATTTAGGAATAAACCCATCTACTCTAAACACACCAACAAGTATGATGGGAGGATATAATATTCATTCATCAATTATGATGCTTCAAGTGGCATGATTATGTAGAAAAACTAAGCTATTACATTATCACATTATTACATTATCCCTCTCCACAAGGTTGGGTTCACATCAAAGACAAACCATAAACTAAATTATACAAACAAACTAGTACATATTGCAACATGGTCATCCCAAGCTATTATTCTATCTTGAATATCTAATACTGGTTCTATCTTAGGTATCTTCTCTAGATAATCTACACCTGGGTGTTTTTGAGAACAATACCCAGAAGAGGGAAGAACAAAAAGGTATTGCTTTAGTATAAAGACTATGAACAATAATAGGTTACTTGAGATTTTAAAAGATAAAGTACATCAAAAGTTGTTCCCACTAAAGAAGTGGGCATACCTATAAAAGTGGTCAAAATAGAGAAAATAGTCAAGGTAATAACATCAAAAGAGAAAACATCCTTCTAAGAAGTATGAGTAAGAAAATGAACAGTATTGCCTTCAAAATATTTCATGTTATTAAGCAAGTAAATTAGTTCTTGTAGATTTTAGGTACACTAAAACTATTTGAAGAAGGTCATGAACACCATAGAAGTCTAAGCCAAAATTGGGTGGAAAGACACATCCAGGTGTAATGGTTGGATTGAAAGATGTACCCTAGGAAGAAAGGTGAACCCTTATGTATGGTTGTGTTTGGGTCTAAATCCTTACAAAATACACCACTACCCTAGATAATAATTGTCAAGAAATCATAAATGAAAATAATATGTACAAGAACTAAACTATAATCTCTTTCAAGTTGCAAACCACAAAAAAGGATAACTCATCATCACATGTGAAGTGGGGTCACATAACCCATAAATTAGATATTCAATTATTTTAGTAATTACAACATGGAAACCAAAGAATAACGAATGATCTTTTCACATGGATTTTAAAGAGTTTCAAATAGAATTTCCAAATAGTATCCATGCCTCATTATGGAAAATTAGGGGTTTAAGTATATTAATGCCCAAATAAATTAGATAGGACACACAAACCTAAGATTTGGAAAAGAATTATCAATGTCAAACCCCAGATCAAGTCCAGATTCCAAAACATCTAATAATAGATTTATAGTAAATTACGGAGCTATTTTGTTGAATAGCTCAATCCTAGAAATTACCCATGTGTTGTTATTACATTTTATTACAAACCCAACATAATTATGTAGAAAATATTTGTAAGATTCCAAAATCTACCTTTTGTGATTTTGTAATGAGTATATAATTAGTTATTCATTTTAGTTATAGTTATTGTCTTAATGAGTCCAAATCTGGGTTAGAATACTATTGTACCCTCACATCACACATCACATTATTCATGCTTGACATGGTACTATGGTAAATGGCCATGTATTGAAATGTACAATGATTATAGATATGAAATCCTAAAATGATTAAAACACTCATACCAAGAGTGACTAACTAAAATAGACATCTAGGAAAATCTGATGTTAGACCACCCATTATTTTATCTTGATACCATTATGAAGCAATGAAAAAACCTCACACCAACGGAATTGATATCGAAGAAACACCACAATGTATAATTAGATAGCATTCACATTAAGAACCCCATGCCTTCTTGTTCCATAAACCCAAGGGTGAGGTCTATGAGTGACTAAGTACCAGAAGGTTGTTTCTGCCATTATAAGATGATAGGAAACATGGAGAACCACAAAAACTAGTACCCTGTGAAAAACATACACAATAAAGAACTTTGAGAAGCATGTGCAGAATCAAACATGGAATTTTTCAATGATAAAACACCCAAAAAACTCACAATAGTATGAGTATTGCTAAATGAAAGTCATAGTTGGGAGTTTTGATTCCACAATGTATCCAGGACATAAGATAACAAAATGGTGTTGCTTACCTCCTCCCAAACTTGAAGTAGTCATTGACAAGTGCCCAGTTAATGTATAAGACTTCACTAGAACATATGTTGTGATGAGTTACAGTCAAGGTTAGGTATGGCACTATGCACATAATCACATATCAATGACCAACATAACACCTTCATGACATCCTAGAGATAGCCAAAAACCCTTCCAATTATGGTGAGATGTTCTAACATGGAGAACCATGCTAGAAATTTAAGCATCAAATACGAGGTTCAATAAAGTCAACAAGGAGGATATGAAGAAAATGGTGAGAGAGAGGATAAGTATTCAAGTGTATGCAGAGCTTGAGGGGTCAATTTTGTTTACTGGAATTTGGGTTACAATACAAGTTGTAAATGAATATGATAGGGAGGGAAATACATATCTATTATACAATACCCTACAACTAGAGTTACGGTCCAAAAACTTGGGAATGACTCACAGATTCCATAGAGAAAGAATATCTAAAAACTATGGAGAGAGAAGGGACAAAGACAATAAGGAGAGTGAGTCCCTTGTCTACTACTTCAGAGGAGACAAAGAATGACCGTCCAACCATCCTCACTCTAGTAAGAAAAAAGTGGGGGAAGATCAAATCCATAAAACTAGTGGTCCAAAATGAGAAAAAAATTCCTACATAAAAATTCTTATTATTTTTATTTTTCTACGTTATTCCTTTTCCAAATTATTTGAAGGGTCAAATGAAATCAAGAAAACTTCTAGATATAATAATAGTTTCTAGTGTATTAGATATAGTTAGGTTCCACCTTTGACAACCAATTTTCCAAACTGAAGAAATCATAGATATTTCTAATATAATTTATACCAATTATTTATGAGGATAATATGTGGGAATATTATTTTGGTGTGTAATAGTAAGTTATACTTTTCTAAGAGTTTAAAATTATGGCTTGATGATAATTTTTTCACACCATTTTCCTTTTGAAGAATGGAGGGAGAAAAGAGGGAGGAAAGGATACAACAAAATGTTTATTATTTCCCATTTGATATTTATTAGTTAATCTGACATCATTGGCGTTACTAATTTATTTCCAACACATAATGACTTCATCATGGAAGGTTACTTCCTTTATAGTTGAATAATTATGATCATTCCACCTATATGGTATTTTGATGTATAATATAGATAGAGTTACTTCCTTAGAATCTAATAGCTATTGTTCATTCTTCTATTGTATAAGAGTTTATTGTCATTCTCTCTATTTATGTTACTAAAATTTAGATCCAATCACCATATTTAGAAGTGAATCTTATATATGGAATTATCATATCATGATCATAACAATTCACCTTTCATATACACAAGATACATTATCTCCCTTAAATTGATTACGAAATCTATGTTTTATGTATTCATTTAAATAATTGCAGGTTAAGTTTAACCATTTTATACTATATACCAATTGATATCTATTTAGGTATTTACGCATGATTCAACCATTATAGTATTTTTACAACATCTATTCATATCCATGCCTTATATGTACTATTTTATGTGTTCAACTAATAATGGGAGACACGGATGTCTAAACACATTAATTGATTGGAAACCAAATTACATATTTGATTTCACATCACTCTAAAGTCCATGAATTCTGATTTGTATTTTACTTTATTTTATCCCACCGTATGCATCCTTTTTATATACCAAAATTGTCGCATAATTACGTGGGTATTACATATTATACTTTGGGTTAGGGTTCACACCTAAGTATACACTATGCTAACATAATAGGTAGGTAAGGATGCACTAATAAGTTTAGTGCACCATTAAATACTATATGTTTAAAAATTAGTCCTTGATCTTATTCTCATATAAACCATTTCATTAGGGTTCAATGGTTAGGTATACCAAGGGTTTGGTATGTTACAACACTGCATCACCTAAACATGATTTCATTCTGGAAGTGTAAAATTCCATAACCTAGCACACTATGTTACATGTCTTAAACTAATTGGTCTATTACCTAAAACAATAAGTCACTTAACTATATTATTTCTTAATTGTCTTCTTTATTTATTTTTTACATGCTTTATCGAATCTAGAAACTTACCTTACTTTATTCTTAATGTTATAATAATTATAATTTTATTATTTTTTTAATATAGTACTATTTCCATTATGGTAAATAAGTAAGGTCTTAATCAGCATAGTTGGTTTCTCAACACTTGCTTCTCGCTCTCTCTCTAGGGGCACTCTGATCCATCTCTAGAAGGGCTAGCCGTGCAATGCCAGCGGCTGGCAGGGGTGGGGCAGGCTCCTCCGCTCTGTCCTCCACCCCCCGAGATGGCTTAGTACCGTGGTCCAATCCTACGGTGGATGTGATAGTCGGTCGTTCATGGGATTCTACCATCACGGTGACCAGGGATATCTAGAGGATCTTGAATCCGGTGGAGGTTGAGGGTGACCCAAGGGCCCCCAGTTTTAGGAAGGATGATGTTTGACCCTGGATGCGCATCTCTGGTCTAAAGGCAGAGGTTATGGATGAATTGCACAAGAATTCAGTCATTATTTAGGTTATGGGTCGGAGGTGCGTCCGTGAACAACTTCTTGGTTGGATGCTAAGGTCATGGAAACCAAAAGGGGAGCTCCAATGCACTCCGATGTTGGGAGGCCTATTCCTCACCAGATTCGCCTCTAAAGAGGATGCGAGGATTTCTCTTGACCATGGCCCTTGGTTCTTTGATCACCAACTGGTTCTCAGGAGGGCCGCTTTGACTACTACCCTGGTCTGGGCTACCTTCCCAGATGTGTGGCTCCACTGGTTAAGGAGAGCCATTGCCATCACAGCTTATGGGGTTGGAGTTCTGAAAGTGGGTTGACTTCTAGTCCCATGGGAGGTACGCGGGGCCAGTTCACATCTGCATTGAGGTGACTGCGGATCAAGTGCTCCCTCTGATGGTGATGTTGGAAATTCCTGATGGTAAGGAACTCGAGATCATGGTCATCTACAATTCCCTCCCTAATAGATGTGAGCACTGCAAGGTGTTCGAGCACAAGAACGACTGTTTCCCGGGCGATTGGACTACATAGGCAGATAAGGTGTTTGTTGATTTGTCAGAGATGAGAAAGAGGGACAGATCTAGGCACCGCACCAGAAGGAGGGTCGATAGGTCCCAATCTAAGCGAGGTGAGAAGGTGACCCCTACAACGCCTGACGATGGAGGGAGGACCAACAATGAGGAGGTGGGCAGGACTGAAGGCCCCTGTGAGGACAACATTGAGGATGAACCCAACTTAGTTTTGGTTGAGGCTGGGGTGGGTGGTGATAGCCCGCTGTTACACACAGTGAATGAAGAGGAGGTGGTGGAGGTTATGAGAAGGGAGATCCAGGGGGTTGATGAGCTTGCAGACATGACTAGACCCAACTCATCGGATGCTAACTAGTTCTCCGTGCTTGAGAACTTGGATGATGATGAGTTGCTCGAGAAACTTTTGAGCACTTACAGGAGGAAGACAGATAGGGATCTTTCGGGCAATGTGAGGGGAAGGTGTACGTCAGCTAGAGTGAACTCCTCCGGAAGGGGGAGGGGTCACAAAGGAGGTTAATATGTCAGTCCTCACATGGAATGTGAGGGGGGCATCCAGGACCCAGAAGCTAAGACGGGTGAGGAAGGTGATAGGGGATAGCCAGGCTTCTTTGGCGATCATTTTGGAGAAGAAGGTGAAAAGGATTAACTATATATATATATATATATATATATATATATATATATATATATATATATATATATATATATATATATATCGGGATAGTCTGACCGGTGCTTTCCCGATGGACTGGGGTGTGGAGTCCAACCTAGAGCAGGTTGATGGTGGCCGCATCATTTTCGGGTGGGATAGGAACGTATGGGATCTTCAGGTGATCCATGCTACTGATCAGATGATGGTTCTCAGTTGCATCAACACGGGTGTTTCCATTGTGTGATCACTACCGTTTATGGGTACAATGACGAAGGAAGAAGAAGAAGATGTTGGGAGGATATCATCAGCTCAACCCAACAGTAGATCCCTCATCTGGTGGTGGGTGACTTCAACAACATCCGTAAAGTGGGGGAAAAGGTGGGGGTAAACCAATACCTGATTCAATTTTAGGGAGGTTCAATGACATGGTGGATGCGGCCAACTTGGTGGAACTAAATATGGTTGGGGGTATCATAACTTGGCACAACAAAAGGAGGCCATAACATAGGATTTTGAGTAATTTGAATAGAGGTTTGGTGAACGATGCTTGGTTAGATACTTTTCCAGAGGCAAAGGTGATCCTTGGTGGGTTCCTGAACAGACCGTTCAGGTTCCTGAACTTCTGGGTGGATTGGCTAGGTTTTAAGGAGGTGGTGGCCCGTACTTGGGTGGAGAGGGTGGTTGGTAACCCTTTGTTCAGGGTGTCGGAGAAGCTAAGAAGGACCAAGATTGCCCTGAAAGAGTGGGCAGGTGAATGCTCCAACCTTCATGTCTTGGTTAAAAAGGCTTCTACTGAATATCAGGTGGCTGCAAAGGACCTTAGATCGCACCCCAAGGACCCTATCAGGATGACAACGGAGGAAAGTAAAGCTATAAGATTGCTCCAACTGGAGAAAGTGGAGGAAATGTATCATTGGCAGAGAAGTAGGATCCATTGGATTAATGATGGTGACCGCAACACAAAAATTTACCACAATACAACAAAGAAGAACCACATGCATGATTGCATTCACAGATTGATGAAGGAGGATGGGTCAGTGATGAGAGGTGCTGATGAAGTGGCCCAGGAGGCAGTCCACTACTTCGAGCACTTATACAATAAATAAGAAAATAGTAGGGGGGATGCGATGCTAGGGAGGAGGGTGACATAGGATATGATAGGGAACTATGTGGCCCAGTTTCTAATAAAGAAATCAAAGAGGCCGTCTTTGCCATTGGCGTGACCAGAGCTCCTAGTCCTGACGGGTTTAATGGGAAGTTTTTCCAAGCTTGTTGGGATACCATTGAGGAGGATATGTGTTGTGCGGTGAGGTGGTTCATGGTGGGAGGCTCCATGGTTAGGAAAGTAAATCACACCTTTGTAAGGCTCATACCGAAGGTTAACATGCCAACTTTAATGTCAGATTACAGACCTATTGCCTGTTGTACAATACTATATAAAGTCTTGGCCAAGTTGCTGGCGGGTAGATTGAAGAAGGTGTTTCCTGTGATCATCTCCCCCAAACAGTTGCTTTTATCAAAGATAGATCTTTGATGGAGGGTGCTCTTCTAGCCAATGAGTTTTTGGATGACTTCAATTGCAACAGGACCACAAGGAAGGCGTGCATCAAATTAGACATTACGAAGGCCTATGACCATGTGGATTGGTCTACTCTATGGATAATCATGGTTGCGCTTGGGTTCTTGGACAGATGGATCAAACTAATGAGGCAATGCGTGGAAACCACTTCCTTTTCTGTTCTTGTCAATGGGGTGTCTCATGGTCTATTCATGGCTTCTAATGGCCTCAGGCAGGGTGACCCGCTATCCCCTTTGCTTTTTGTCATTATCATGGAGTTCTTATCACAAAGTATCCATAAGGAATAGGATCATGGGAATCTGAATGTGTTCAAGATTGAGGGAGTTACAGTCTAGTCTCATATCATGTTTGTAGGCGACATCATGTTGTTCACCGCCGGGCATGCGAAATACCTCAGCAGGGTGAAAAGAATCTTGATCCATTTTGGGAAACTGACTGGGCTGTACATCAGTGAAATCAAATCCAAAATCTTCCTTTCCCAGTCCTGTGATCAGAGAAGGGGGAGACTGAGAAATGTGGTAGGTATCTCCACGGGGGTGTTCCCCATAAAATATCTGGGAATACCTCTTTCGGGTGGAAGAAGGAACGACAACCACTACAACTCGATGATCGATGACCTTAGATGCACGGTGGACAGATGGGCCGACATTAATATCTCACTTGTAGGCCACTTGGTGTTGATCAAATATGTGCTCGCAACAAAGATCAACTACTGGACTAAGCTGGCAGAATTGCCCATCTTCATCATCGACAAGGCCAGAAGCATAATGAACAACTTCCTCTGGGGAAGGAAAGGCCACATCATTTCCTGGGATACTGTGGCTAGGTCAAGGGAACAAGGAGGCCTCATACTGATGGACCCTCAGCATGTGGCGGACAGAGCGACCTGCTACCAGATTGATACATTCCATACTAGGCCTGAATCACCATGGGTAGCGTGGATGAGAGCGAGGTACGACACCTCCCTGTGTGTGCTTCTGGCAGTGGGGGCTTCACTGGTTTGGAGACGCATGACCATGCTATGGAGCGGGGTGAATCAGGAATACACCCAACTAAACCGGAATCACTGGTGTACTTGGTTCCTAAACTAGGACAACAGAGGATGGTCGGCCCTCCTGTTCCTTTGTTCACGGTTGTCTAGAACAAGGTGTAGACTCCCAAGTGGAGTTGCAACCTCTACAAATGCATCTTGGGCCATTTACTTACTGCTGATAGGTTGATGGGCTGGGGGATGCTGGTTGACCTGGTTTGTAGATTGTGTAAGAAGGATAACGAGTCTCATTGGAACCTCTTTTTTGAGTGTGAGTATTCCAAGTATCTGTGGGCTCGCATGATATTAAAATATGGGTGGGTGGGTCCCCTCCCTCCAATCTCATGGATATTTTGGATTGGTTGCGGACCAAGATGGCTAGGGAGCATGGTTTGGGATATTTTGTGAGTTTGGGGTTATCAGCTTTGACTTTCCTAATTTGGCAGCAAAGGAATGCCAGAGTGCATGGTGGTAGCAAGTTGGACACGTTCCAGTGCTTTGATGTACTTACAGAGAGACTCTGTTTTGTGTGTAAGGCCAAACTTGTACTTTATAAAGGTTTAGACCTCTTTGTGAAAAGACATTGGGGCTTTTGTAGTTAATTACCCCAAGGGTTTTTGTAGTTAATCCCCTTGCAAAGAACAATATAGGCCCCCTATACTTTTGGTTTTAGTAATATTTTACTCGATCCAAAAAAAAGTAAGCAAGGTGTCTCCATTTACCCTAGTTAGGAAGTTGTTTCACTTTTTTGGTATTGATAGAGGAAATTTTCTAAGAGTTACCAATGCATTCACAATAAACTTTTGGTAATCCTAAAGATGAAATGATATCCTAGATTCTAAAAGGTACAAATTCTATACCTTAAAAGGATTGATATATCACCCAAATAACTTCTTAAAGACAGACAAAAGATAATCCACCTAAACCTAATGTATACCAAAATTATTGTTACTCATTTCTCCAAACATAGGTCCGTGATTTTAAGATTTGATCTAAATGGTCAGAGGTTGCTTCATGAAGGTTTTCTCTACTATTTCACACTTTGATGAGTGGTGACTTGGCTTATTGAACAATTGATAAAATACAAAAACATTTCTTTTCTTTATATAGTACTATAACAAAAAATAAATTTATGAGATATTGCAATGTGAAACTAAAAATGGCTCCAAAATAAAGAATTAAGTCAACCATTTTTTACCACACTACCTCTTCACTAACTATTTCACCATCACTTCATTCCACCAAAAGAGTTCAATCCTCCAATAATGTAGAAGGAAATAATAAAACCATACCTAACTTATACACTGGGGAAACAAGATAGGGTTTCCTACTACTAGTTATTAACTTCTTCAAGATCCTTATTGTCTACTTTTACTACATACTAGTTAATCCTGGCCCCGTATATCCAAACATGGATATATTATCTCATCATGGGATATAATGGAGACCCATGGTCATACAACCTTTATAGGTAGGGAGTTAGAACAACTATACTACACAAACTCAAAGTCAAAGGTAAATTTGGCTTACCCATAATGGAGTAGATTCAAGTTATCACTTCAGAGAAAAGGTATTGTAAATCGAAGTTATAACTAGAGATTGAACGGTTGTTAGAATACATGCTCAATATCAAAGGGAACATCAGTGTAAGAGAACTTGGGAGGCACCCAAGAAGAGGATCAACGTAGGAACTAGAACCTAACTAAGTGTGTCTAAGATAGCCATCACTCTATAGGTGCTAATATATATTTTCTATTATGAAATAAGATATGGTTTACTAGTATAAAATTATTTTTACTTAAGGGAAATCATGCACCACTGGATAGAGGGAAGGGTAGTTTGGGATACCAGGTATTGAGTCTTAACCATGTGGGTGAGTTTGTGAGAAAGAGAGATAAAGTGAAGTAAGTATTAAAACCCTAATTTATTTCCCTAAAATCAAGGTAGGCCTATCAACAACATGCTCATCCAACCACTAACACAAGGTGTAGGCATAAGAACAACGCATATAAATTGTAACAGTCATGTTAAGAAAATGCATGACTCTGATATCACACTTGTAATGAGTGGGACTTGAGAGTGGATCCACTTATTTTTTATTAAGGAATAAACCCATCCAAATCCAAACACACCAATAAGTATGTTGGAAACAAATATTTCTCATTTTCCAAAAGTATGATACATCAAACAACGTGATAATATAGAAACACAAAATTAAACAATTACACTATCTAAATTTAACATTGATCTTCACCATAAAGGTGAAATTACATAAAGGATAAGTCACAAAAAAATTATACCAAAGGTGAAAGATCTAGAGGAGGGGGTGAATAGAGCTTTTAGTTAATTCAAGATAATTTAAAACACTCAAGGCAAAGAAGGAGGAGGAAACAAGGAAGAAAATTAAATTTAGAGTGGTTCCAACCTTTGAATCAAAGGTTGTTAGTCCACTACCCAATTGTTTCCCATTGTCATTTTGAAAACAATTTATTTTATTTACCTTGCAAGGATGTTACAACAAAATACAATCACCTTCCACTCGAAGTAGCCTTCACCTTGAAGTAGACTCAACATCCATGAAGCAGCCTTCTTGAAGTATCCTCAAGCAACCTTAGAGCATCCTTCACCACCTTGAAGTAGCTCCACCACCTTGAGATAGCCTTCACCTAGAAGTAGCTCCAACCTCTTTTGAAGCAACCTTCTTGAAGTAACCTAAAGAAATGTTGGAGCAGCCTTCACTTCCTTGAAGTAGCTCCACCTCCTTGAGATATCCTTCATCTAGAAGTAGCTCCAACCTCCTTTGAAGCAACCTTCTTGAAGTAACCTCAAGCACACCTTGGAGCAACCTTCACTTTGTTGAAGTAGCACCAAGAAACCTCCTTTCAACAACCTCCAACCCTAGGGGTAGTTAAGCAGAACAAAGTACAATATAAATAAATAGAATGGAAGAAAGAAATTCTTG
The DNA here is from genome assembly GCA_963693085.1 of Alisma plantago-aquatica. Lineage (NCBI taxonomy): Eukaryota > Viridiplantae > Streptophyta > Magnoliopsida > Alismatales > Alismataceae > Alisma > Alisma plantago-aquatica. The sequence goes on along the minus strand of OY856410.1, from coordinate 986,054,244 downwards.
ACCAATGAAGTATGACGCCTTGATTCCTATATCAAGCGTTTCGATCTCCTATCCACTTAATACGAACGTTTCTATGTGGTGGATAGGAGATAGTAGTTATAGGACATGACTTTGGAGCACAACAAATAAGATAGCAAGTGAATCTCAGCTTTGTTTCTCTCTAGAATGGATGCTCAAGTGTAGCTTGTGTATTGTGTATGCAAGTGATGATGAGGGTGTCCGAAGGCCTATCCTATTTATAGGAATGGTTTACAAGTGATTAGGGACGTTGTAGTGAGTGTCTAGAGTGTTCTTAGTGGTTAACTAGTTGTTAGGTAGAAAGTAGTTGGGTTGCAACAGCTAAAATGTTCATTAAATGCAAAGTTTCCAGAAATTTTCTCAGTTAAAAATATTGTCGATCAGATGACTCTCAGTCCAAAATATTGTCGATCGAATGCTGTCTGGATTCAAATAGATATATGTTTTTTCTCTCTTATTTAAACCTATTACAATGGCTATATTTCGGTCCACAATATTGTCAATCGAGAAGGACTTTTTGCAAGGATTTGCAATGTATGTGAGGTCCTATTGATGACTCATATAAAACCTATAAACCCTAAAGTCTTCATGTGAGTGTAAGATAGTGTTTTGGGTGGATATGGAAAATCTAACGCTTGATTTACATGATATCTAAGTACTTGTACATTATATACTTGTACAAGTTTTTACACTGAGTCTAATCATGAAAATATTAAACATTTAAGTGCATTGATCTTCAATTATCCACTTAGTATGATCTCCTTATTTCCTCGAAGCTTGAAATACTCAAGTAGAACCTTAGATCCACAAGAATGAAATGTTTGTCATCATCAAAACAAAGGGTATCTTAATGTCCAATTTAGCCAACAAAAGGACCAATTTTAGATGGAAACTTGGCCATCCCAAGCTACCATTTAACTCCAAACTAAATTCTAGTATCGATTTATTTTGAGGCATATTCTCTAGATAACTGATAGTTGGATGGTTCTAGGTACAATAACCAAAATAGGGAATAAACAAAAAAGGTATGTACTAGTAGAAAAATTAGTATGTTCATAATAGAGATATTTGGAAATGTAAAGGATAAACTACAAGAAAATGTTTCCAATTTTGAGAGAGGGTATATCAAGAAAGAAGGTAAAGATGGAAAAATGGTCAAAGCAATTACATCAAAGAGTAATGAGGCATCCATAAGAAATGTGAATAACAATATGAAGTTTCTTTCCTTCAAAAGTTTCATATCTACAATAAAATAATTAGTGCTAGGCAGACTAAAACTATCTACAGTGGGGCTATAACACCATAGGACTCTAAGCCAGGGGTAGGCGGAAAGATGCACATTGGGTATTCAGGTGCACCCAATATGTATGGTTGTCTGCAAAGGAAAACCTATTTGTATGATTGTGAATTGGATTTGAATTGCATACTAAACCACTATCTTATATAATAAAGGTGTAGCAATAATATATACAAATGGAGCATTACAGACATAAAATTTAGTCCATTTCAAGTTTCATGGCACTAAAAGGATAAATCAACATCATATGGTAGGTACGTAATAAGACTCATGTAAAGGAGATTCAACAAATCCATTAGTTAAGGGGGGGGAACAAAGAGTAATCAATTTTTTTTCAGTAAGAAATTTAAGTAGATTGAATCAGAAGTTCTAAATAGGACTTTATGCGGTGTTATGAAAAATTAGGTTTGAAGTCAATAAATATCTAGATTTAATAGACATGATGCAAATACCTGAGATCTGACCAAAAATATTAAAGATCATACCCTAAGTCCAATCCATAGTCACAAAACACCTAATGCAATAGACTAGGGCTAATTCCCATTAAACAAGTTCAAACCTTAGACATTAACTCTTTAGTATTGTTGCCTTAGGTTACAAAAACAAAACCAACATTAGATAATAATTTATGGAATCCAAAGTATATGTTATTGTAATTTTCTAATGAGTTTATAAATAGTTACTAATTTTATAAAGTAAATTTATTCACTAAGTTATGAGTCCAAAATTTTGGGTAAGACAATTATAGTATCTCTACATCACACATCAGACTAGTGATGCATGACATGGTGCATAGTAAAATATTGTGTGTTAAAATGTGTGATGATCATCGAAATGAAAGATAAACAAGATTAAAATTCCAATCCCAAACATGATTAAATGAAACATACATGTACAAAATTGGGAATCAGACTTCCCACTAAGTTCATCATATTCTCATGATGAAATAGTAATGGAAGCTCGCACCAACAGAGTCAAAATCACAAAACCACCACAATGTAGCATGAAAGAAGGTTCTCACCAAGAACTCAATGCCTTGTTGTTCCCAAAGAACCGAGGATGAGACTAAGGAGTGACTAGGTACCACAAGGTCATCCCTTCCATGACAAGATGAATGGGAAGATGGGGAAACATCAATACCTCTACTTAGGTAAAGTTTGACATACCAAACAACTTTGAAAATCATATGTATGATTGAACATGGAATATTCCTAAGAGAAAACACCCAAAAAACCCACAATTTTGGGTATCAACATATATATTGCTCAACTAAAGCAAGAATAGGATGCTAACATTCCATAGAGTCATATGGGTAGAAGACAATGGAATGTCATTTCCTATGTCCTGTGTAACTCAGATCCCTCATTTATGAGTGCCAAGTTGTTGTCATTTAATTGTCTATGAAGAGGAGTTATAGTTGAAGTTGAGGGTGAAACTCTAAGCATAACCACATTTTTAACCCTTTTAATTGAGGTGGTATGGATCCAACGTGAAGAGCCACTCTGTACAACCCATCATGAAACATAGGGTTTGATAAAGGTAAGCAAGGAGGCTAAACAAATATAGAGAGAGGATAAGTGTTCAAGGGATGGGGTGTTGGGGGACCAATATTGTTCATTGGGATTTAGGTTACAATCACAAGTGTATATCACAAAAGTATAAGATCGAAAACGAAAAATGAGTTTCTTATACAATGCAACCTAAAAATTGAGTTAGAGTTCAAAAAACTCAGGGAGGCTCTCGTGGTCCAAATTGAAAAATTATAATGTAAACTATGGTGAGAGAAGGGATAATATAACATACTAGATCTTGGGCCCTTCCCTGGGAGTTGACATTTTGGACTTAGCCAAACAAGGTTGAAAGTTAGACCTAAATCCATGTTTAGTATAACCCCAATGAGCTAATGCATATATAGATCACCTTAATGTAACCTAATGTTCTAACATTAATCTTAGGTTTATAATGGATACATAAAATATGCCACATAACTCATTTTGGTGGTAATATGAAGATAAGAAAATTAATTGGATGAATAATTTAGATAATGGGCCATTAATGGGCCATATGAAATATCTCATAAAAATAATTCTCACAAGTGGAAACAAACTTCAAATTCGAAATATACATATCAAAATTAGCCTACATGTCAAATTTCATCTAATTTGGACTACCTTGTAATTTAGGATCAGTTTAGGAGAGAGAAAATGAATAAAAGGCATAAGTAACAAATAATGTGATTATATAACTTCAAAATATGGAAATAATGGCAAATTCGTATTCAACACATCAAAGATAACTTGTGGATGAAGTTTGGTCCAATTTGAATGTTGTTTGTACAAGTTATGCAATTTTAGGTCATATCTAGACTTTTCTACAATTTACCCAATTGGGAGGTTTTCTTTGCAAATTGTCACATGAATTATAATACTTATATATTCCCTTACCATTCTTGAGTTTTTGAACCATAGGGCACCTAGTTTCACCTTGGTTTGAAGGTGTTTCTTACCAAGGGCATTTTAGGGATTACTTTCTTTATAAATGAGCTTATCTTTAGAAGCTATCAACCAATGGGGTTATTTCTTTGATTGGAGGTCGATTGGGATAGACATATCTACCCCTTCCCAACTCCCAATTCGAAAACTCTTTCTCTCATTTATTTCCTCTAGCTTAGAGCATCATTTCTACTCTATTTTTCCACGAAGGTGCTATCGCAAGGTAAAAGGAGGTGCCTTCCTTGGTGAAGTTGGCTCCTAGGGTTCCAAATTTCTCTATTTAGGATTTCTTAAGATCCTCCTTGGTTATTTCGATCAAAACTAGTAAATTTTCTCCTTTCCTTCCCTATTTTCATGTTGTTAGTATTCCTTCCACCTTCCTCCAGGTCAAAACCCTGGTCTTCCATGGTGAAACCCCACCTAGAGCCCTTAATCACCCCATCTCCATGTTCTTTTGTTACAGTTTTTCACCTCTAAAGTGGATAAGGTGCTTCTTTCTTGAGATAGGAGCTTTGTTGGAGAAACTAGCCTCTCCAATATTGGTAACCTTACTTATAGACATGTCCACCTTCCCTAGAGATTCTTTGGAGTCCTAGGCTTGATTTGGACTGTTTAGACTCTGAAGTTGAGGTATTATGTATCACCTATTCTTCTATGTTGAGCAATTCACCTTTGCTTATTCATTCTCTTTGTCCTATGGGCATTAGCCTATACACAATGTCTTTTATTTTGAAAACCATGGTTCATGTGAACTACCTTATTTGATGTTGAACATGTGATCATGGATATTCTTTTGAACTCTTATCTTATGCTTTGTTCATGATGGAACTCTAAAAGATGGCATGTGATGTCTTTAGTACACTTATGAGGTGGATGTATATGTTGGTCACTTATGTGGTGACTAGTTTATATATGATGACTATACTTTCTACTTGCCTCTACATTTAACATGCTATGTGATTCAGTAGCACTAGAGTTTTCATAGAACCATTTTTACCCCAATCCCAATCTCACTCCCTAGACACTGGTAAAGGGATTGAAGCGCCCATCCCTGAGTGGCCCGATAGGATCTATGACACTGGCATATACAATAAGAAATAATAACTAAAAAAATGGAGATATAAAGAACAAACTAACCCAATGTGGATATTTTTCCAATATATCCTTGTCGTCAGAGTATGTAGAGTGCGGAAGCGATCTTATTTGTATTGCCAAAAATCAAGAAAATCAAGACACAGTCATGCAATTGCACGATACACTATCAAAATCAAGTAAAGTGGTTTATAACAAAAGAGTATACCTGGCAAGACTTATATTCAAAAGAATAACAAATGATTTCCAAAACCAATATCATTCAACAAAAAGTTTGTTATTCAATGATTCGATTTTTATTACGAGTTCCCATTATGATGTAATCAAGTAGCATGCTTAAATATTTTTTGTGACCCTGTTACCCCAATGCAATGGGGAAGGTCACTAGGATCCTTCTCACCATAGGAACATAGGAGGCCAACGTACAAGCTCAACCTCCAAATGAGGGGGTTGTTGCACTCAATATCAACATTATCAACATTATCAATATCATCATCATTATCAATATACAGGCAGTCATAATGGGCATGCAATTTATGTTTTCATATATATCAAAATATAGTATAGAAAAATAGAAGACTAATCATATGGAACAATAGCTCATCCATGTAAATAGCCAAGTATATAGTCAAGAGATACCAAAAATTATCTTCAATACAATCAAGGAGGAGTTATATAATAGAGTACCTTTCACTGAGGATTTTGAGTATAGATCAACTAGTAATAGTTCGACCCTTCGAGTTGGATCCTAAAATACAATGTTTGGATCAAGGGTCAAGATCATGATATTTGAAAATCATGTTTCAATATTTGAGATTAGGGTTACATTTTCCTAGGTCAACCTTAGGATTAGGTCATCCACTTATGATTCATACTATATCAATATGTCTAACATTATTCAAGTTTCAATAATATTACAATTGTGGATGACCCACTTAGGTTTTCTAGGATCATATGTGTTAACCCTAATTTATGGTGATTATCCAAGTCATCATTAAAATTTCTAGATCATCATCATGATACTTAGCATCATTGGTGTTCAAGATTAGATCAAGTTTCAGTTAATATAAGGAGTAAATCAGAGATCAAGTATTAGGTTGATAGATAAAAATATGCCACAAGATTTAGATCAATAATATTATCAAGATATTGTCAAAATTGTCTTCAAGGCATATGATAGGATTGGGGTAAAACTGGTTCCGTGACAAGAGTAGTGTAATTGCATTGGTTTTATGGTAGATGTGTTATTTTCTTCCAAGCAGATGTGATATTTCCTGCTCTTTTGGGATGAAAAGGAACTTCATACCCAAAGCAAGATGTGTGATTCTTGGCCCATGTTTTATATGTTTGGGAGATTGGAAGTATTCCTTTCTCTATCAGGTTTGACGTTTATGAGACTTGGTTGCCTTTGTGTTTATATTGTTCTAGGGCTAGGTTTATCTCACATGCATGCAGGTTGATGATATGGGGTGTGTGCCCTAATTATTTACATGTGCTTGTGTGGAACAATCTTTATGTTTTATTGATGGCAAGTATTCTTTGGTTATCATATGATTTCAATTACTTTTCTCTTGATACCCATTTGGGTGGTCCTTATCCTTTCTATGGGAAGCCTTTTATATGTGATGTCCTTTATTCCATATATTTCTCAATTTCCTATTTAGTATGCACATACCAGCCTTTGCTAATGTCATCTATTTTCACTTCTTGCTAGGGTATGCTTCCAACCCTAGGTGAATGACTTGGATGATAAGGCATGATGTTTTGGACTAGCTTAAGGAGTTAAAGCTTGGAGACAAAGTTGTTATGGTTTTTATTTCCCTCTACTTAGATCCTTATGTTGTATCATACACGTAAACCCTTATGGGATGTTATGATGTACTTTTGTAATCTTTTATAAAAATTGAATATAGTCATTATTTTTATTCCTCTACTATATTTTGGTTCTTTTGAATACCATTTATTGAAGTTTGAAAATTTTGCACCTATTCTAGCATACCTTGAGTGTGTTTGGAATGGATGTTTTATTCTTCAAATCATTGGTAAGGGGGTGATCCCGCCTCCTTACAACATGGTATCAGAGCCCATAGTAGTCAAAATCTGACTATTTCAATTTTGTCTCCCTAGTTAGAATCCTTGCCTTACCTTTAAGTGACATTTTTGCCCTAGAGTTGATCAATATATGATGAAGGGTTGATTTAGGATCCTATAGTTTCACATTGGAAAAATGATGAATAGATCCCTAAAATACTTACAACAAAAAGATGCATAAGTAACCATAGTAACTTGAGGTTGTTTAGCTTGGCCTTTAGGAAACTACTAAGCCATGAAGTTGAAAGCAAAGGTGTATAGAAAGGATTAGGGTTCGAGGTCTGGAAATATTTTCCTCCATACCACTAGCTTGGTTTACGAGGACTCCCGAATCCATATGATACGGGCCTAGCCTGAGCTGATATGAATTGTTCAAAATAGCATGCTTTTAGGCAATATTAGCCTTAGACATCTATATGATTTATATTTAGGGACCCTAATATGTTGAACTAGTCTCCCATGTGTGAAGACTTGTTTGAGGATGGATAAGAGAAAGTTAACCCATAGTTCATAGTTAGTCTTTACAAGTTATGTTTTGTTTGCATGATGCTTATGTAGTTGGATGTAAGGAAGTGTAGTTGAACGTTTTGTACCTAAAGAATAGTTTTGACTTAATAAGATGAATCATTTAATGGGTGGTGAATAAGTTGTTTTCTTATATGTGGATGTTTTGATTTTGAGGATCAAATCCCTTTAAGGGGTGGTGTGTTGTAACATACTAGATCTCAGACCCTACCCTGGAAGTTGACATTTTGGACTTAGCCAACAAGGTTGAAGGTTATACATAAATAGATGTTGAGTATAACCCCAATGAGCTAATGCATGTATAGATCACCTTAATGTAACCTAATTTTCTAACATTAATCTTAGTTTTATAGTGGATACATACAATATGCCACATAACTCATTTTGGTGGTAATATGAAGACAAGAAACTTAATTGGATGAATAATTTAGATAATGGGTCGTTCATGGGCCATAGGACATATCTCATAAAAAGAATTCTCAAAAGTGGAAACAAACTTCAAATTCGAAATCGACATATCAAAATTAGCCTACATGTCAAATTTGATCTAATTTGGACCACCTTGAAATATTAGGATAAGTTTAGGTGAGAGAAAATGAGTAAAAGGCATAAGTAATGAATAATGTGTTTATATAACTTCAAAATATATAAATAATGACAAATTCATATTCAACACATCAAATATAACTTGTGGATGAAGTTTGGTCCAATTTGGATGTTGTTTGTGCAAGTTGTGCAATTTTAGGTACATTCTGGACTTTTCTACAATTTACCCAATTGGGAGGTTTTCTTTACAAATTGTCACAAGCATTATAATCCTTATATATTATGTTACCAATCTAGAATTTTTGAGCCATAGGGCGCCTATTTGCACCTTTGTTTGAAGGTGATTATTTCCAACGACATTTTAGGGATTACTCTCTTTATAGATGAGCTTATCTTTAGAAGCTATCAACCAATGGAGTTATTTCTTTGATTGAAGGTCAGTTCGGGTAGCCTATAAGTTTCCATAAACTGACATTTGATATTCAATTCTATGATCTTTCCTCTTGCATGACCATGAAATCCCTAGGCTAAGGACACATGGAAAGCTCCATGGACACCTCATACTTGACTTCTTCCTTATCCATAAAGGTTTGCATGTCCATAGGCATCCTTAGCATAGGACACATGGAAAGTAATTGGACACCTCTTTATTGACTTATTCCTTATCTATAAAGGCTTTCATGTCCATGTACACCCTTATACATGACACATGGAAAGTCTCATAGACACCTCATACTTGACCCCTTCCTTTATATAGCCATATCTACCCCTTCCCAACTCCCAATTCAAAAACTCTTGCTCTCCTTTATTTCCTCTATCTTAGATCATCATTCCTACTCTATTTTTCCATGAAGGTTCTGTCCCAAGGTAAAAGAATGTGCCTACCTTGGTGAAGAAGACTCCTAGGGTTCCAAATTTCTCTATTTAGGATTTCTTAATCTCCTCCTTGGTTATTTCGACAAAAACTAGTAAGTTTTCTTCTTTCCTTCCCTATTTTCATGTTTTTAGCCTTCGTTCCACCTTCCTCCAGGTCAGAACCCTGGTCTTCCATGGTGAAACCCCACCTAGATCCCTTAAACACCCCATCTCCATGTTCTTTTGTTAGGGTTTTTCACCTCTAAAGTGGAGAAGGTGCTTCTTCCGCGAGATAGGAGCTTTGTTGGAGAAACCAACCTCTCTAAGCTTGGGAAACTTACTTATTGGACATGTCCACCTTCCCTAGAGGTTCTTTGAAAGAAAAGGCTTGACTTGGACAGTTTAGATTGTGAAGTTGAGGTATGATGTATCCCCTAGTCTTCTATGTTGAGCAATTCACCTATGCTTATTCATTCTCTTTGTACTATGGACATTAGCCTATACACAATGTCTTTTCTTTTGAAACTCATGGTTCATGTGAACTACCTTATTTGATATTGATCATGTGATAATGGATATTCTTTTGAACTCTTATCTTATGCTTTGTTCATGATGGAACTCTAAAAGATGACATGTGATGTCTTTTGCCCACTTATGAGGTGGATGTATATGTTGGTCACTTATGTGATGACTAGTTTATATATTCTGACTATACTTTCTACTTGCCTCTACATTTAACATGCTATGTGATTCAGTAGACTAGAGTAGTATAATTGCATTGGTTTTGTCTCATTGTGATTTATGTCAACATTGTGACATTTTGGATGGTGGATGTGTGATTCCCGGACCATGTTTTATATATTTGGATGGTAGATGTGTGATTCCCCATGTCACGACAGGATGTGTGATTCTTGGCCCATGTCTCACCAGGTTCAAGATTTGTGATTCTTGGCCACCTTTGTCTATATAATATTCTAGTGTTATGCTTATCTCACATGCATGTATGATGATGGTTATGATATGTGCTTATGTGGCACCACTCTTTTGTTTAATTATGGGAAGTATCTTCTTTTTTTATGTGATTGTGATTCTTATCTTTTATGCCCTTATGGGTAGTCCTTATCTCTTACATGGGAAGCATTTATTCTTGTTGTCCTTTAGTTAATATATTGCTCAAGTTTTCTTTAGTATACACATAGAAGATTTTGGCTGATGTCATCTATGTTCTCTTCTTTTGTGGGGTATGCTTCTAACCCCAGGTTAGATCAAAGAGAGGTGAACTTAGACATCAACCTTGGTAGCTGAGCTTTTGGGAGATTTGAAGAGGTGGTTAGATGACCCTCTGCTTGATCTTTGTCTTATATGTTTAGTTTTCCTTTTTGGACACCCATGTGTGGTGAAGAGATGTACAATGTCATCAAGCTTTGTAATAGCTAGATATATTCCTTTTCTGCTGCTATTTATCATGTTATGATACATACATGTTGAATGAATTGGTTATCATCCCTTTGGCGAAAAACTTTATGTGGTTCTTGGTTCGAGGGACGTTGCCTTTTTATTTTTAGTAGGGAGTCCCCTATGGGATCCCACTCCTTACAGATAAAGACATCTAAAAATCTGGTTGCACTATACAAAAAACTTATGCCTCATAATTAAGGTAGGAGATAAGATAGTGTCCATCCAATTGACCTGGTTCTAGTGAGAAAAACATGGGCGAGTTCAGATGTGTTAAGACAATAGTGCAAAATGTGAAATTAGCTAATATATAGATATTCTTAATTTTTTAAAAGTTTTAGGTTATTTCTTTACTAAACAATTTGAGAGGTCAAATACCTACTAGCCTAACCTTTATCTTGGCTCTAGAAAACTATAGATAATATAACTATCTTCTATACACTCTCATCTAGATTGATGTTACATCTCTTTCTCTTAGGTTGCATGGACACCCATTTCCTTTCTGTTGGTGGTAACATTTTCATATGTACATATATACTAGTACTTGAAGGTTTTCTTCTATGTTTAAACATTCAATAAAAAACACCATACTCCATTCATATAAAACCAAAAGTCAAAACATTCCACACTCATCAGGTAGTCGAGTACCATGACACCTAGAGATCTATCAAGAACACTTTACACACTTGTGTAGCTACCGTAAGCACATTCTGCGAACATATGTCTAGGGTTTTTAACACCCTCCTAAACCTACAACCCATAATACATAGTAGAAGGATGAGAAAAGAAAGGTCCTACGGACTACCCAATCCTGACCTAGTTCTAGAACATCTAGGTTCAAACCTATCGGCTAAGTCAATTTAGTCCTCAAGGACAACTTATAAAATTTCTAGGGTTGAGATGTTATGTTGAATTTAGTTTGTGATTCATGTGATCAATGTTTGGTGTAGTTATTTTCATTATATGATATTATCTGTCACGAAACCATTAATTACCAAAATCCTAACTCTAGATGATGACAAAGTCAATGGCGATAGGACCTAGGAACCATCCCAAACATGGTATTATCAAACCGTGAATGCAGAAGCACAAATCATAGAAGACATAAACAAATAACAAGATGAAGGCACCAACATAATATAAAAAACCAAGAAGTACTATCAATATCAACATTGTTTATTACAAGATTTTAGTTATATATTGAAGAGTCAAATTGTAAAAGTCTATTCATGTACACTATCTGCGTTCTTACAACAAGTACAATTGAACACATAATTACAAGAAATCAAATCCCAAGCTATCTCTGAACCTAAAACATATGTGAAACAAGAGGGTCAACACATAAGGTGTTGAGTACATGGTTGAAAGATACATATATACAAGCATTGAATAATTTGAAAATATTTGCGTAAGTAAACAAAAAAGAAATGAATGAGATAATTACTTAGAAAATTAAGAAACCATCTTTTAGTCAATTTACTTCAATTATACCAACAAATATCATGCATCATAAGGCCTTTGACCAGGTTCCCATCAAAAGAGTCAGTGAAGGTGATCAAGATTAGCTAATTCTATTTGTAAGGGACCTCAAGGCCTTTTCCGAGAGCTAAACCTTGTATCGACATGGTCCACCCCATGTTGACAACTTAAGTAAGATGCTTAGCCTTGTGTCCTTACCCCGTAACTATAGGTAGGTGGATAAGGTTTGTATACTAGAGATCTATATTATGTTTCCAACTTATAAAATCATCAATAAAAACATCAAGTACAATATTAGAATACTACATGTCAATATTTGAACAAGGAATCATATATATATATATATATATATATATATATATATATCAATTTCAGCAAGAACGCCATAGACAAGTAAATATTAAAGCTGGTATCTGATTCAGGGATTCTTAACTTAACCTTGACCATCCAACCACAAGCAACACTAGATAAAGCAGTATATGTGCGTGCATGTATTAGATTTTCATTATTCACTTGAAATAGTTCAATTTTAGGGTTTTGGACAGGTTAGTTTAAATTTTTTTAATTAAATATATGATGACTTTTACTAATTCAGATGTCATCATGAAGTTATGGTTAAATATTCATGCCATTTTGGGGTTCCATCTATTTTTTGTGATTATTTTAAGGTTTATGTTATTAACTTGTATTTCAGTGTCAAAAGACTCATAATATAGTATACTAGGTCATGATCAATCAAGTCAAGAAGTATAGAAAATTTTGGTTTTTTAGATCAATGAGGTAAATGCAAGATTTGCATATCCAAAAGATGGGTGGATGGCCATTGTAACTCTAGCCTCATAAGGTTCATTATTATATTCAACATTCCAACATACATGGTTAATAGAATTTAGGTTCAACATGTGACTTAGGTTATCTATATGCATTGAAAAGGGTCACAAAGATTAGAACAAACACTTATTTAAGAGTGGAGGACATAATAATTAAACTCATATCATGATTGGGGTACAAGAAAGAGAAACAAGTCATTTGCATCACACTGGGTCATCATTAATGGACTTGGGGTCACATACAACATCATATCAAGACATAGTGTAAATCATGAGCATTTGGGTCTCTAAACATCATGGAATTGTTGATTTTATGAATAGAAAGGCAATATATGCACAATTTAGTTCAATCACATCAATTAGATCAATCATAACCATGCATCATTGTAGAGGGTCACATTCATGTAAATTAAGCCATATAGACAAATTTAATAATAAAGTAAACTAGGGATGATATAAGTGTCATGACGAAGCATAAAGTTACTGATATTCAAGGTTAGGGTGAATCTATATTTCATTTAGAGACAATATTAGCAATCTATGGTAAAGTCCATCATTTACATTCATAACATTTCACATTATAGTTAATCATTGAGCAAGAAGGGTGATTAGGACCTTTGTTATTTCAAGAATACATAGAAGATATTGATTGTATGCTTAAGGATGCAAGGGTACATAAAAGATCCCAACTTTATCATGATTGTGCATTTAACATGGTTGAAGTAGTCAAGGATCACATCTTTAACAACAATGGAGGATTATAAGAAGGTTCAAGGTCTAAAACTATTTCCATGTTATAGGTCTTTTTGAGACGATCAATTTGATATATAATATTGCATTGTTTGTCTAAGGGATGACTGACTTATTAATTTCTTTTCATTTTTTATTACAAACTACAGTAATAAGGGGTGACATACTCACATAATTTATTGACAACTCATATCCGTCATATCTTGGGACGTTGGTGGTCTTCCCTACATCTGATGGACTCTTTGTTGCGCCCGATCTGGGCCTATGGTCTTGGGATGAGATGCCTATTGGGCCACTCACCCAGGTCCCTTCCCACACCTTCCTTAGCTCGTCCCTCCCCCTCAATCATGGTTGTGTGTTCTTTGTTCTGTGTGGGAACATGAGAGTTCAGTGGATGATATCCCAGTTTCTTTCCCAGTGGTCTTCGCGCTCAAGGCAAAGTAGCTCGGGCCTTGTGGGTGTCTTGCATGTGTCGGTCGCAACCATGATTTATCAAGGACTCGTCACCTTCCTCTGCACCTCTCCAAGGTGGTGTTGGGTTGTGAGGCAAAAAGGGTAGATCTCTATGGCACTGGAGTCCATGGGAAGATGAGAAGGGAAAGAGGAAGAGTGTGGGGCACATAGATGATAGAGACACCCAGGGGTAGGTGAAAGAGAGTGGAGAGGGGTGAGAGGTAGATAGAAAATCAAGGTATCAATGATCATTTGCAGGATCATAGTACCAAGGGGTTGTGTTCAATCTCTCAACCCCATACTTTCTTTCTTCTACTTCTTTAACATTATACTACTTTACATAGGAAGAATGTGGTGAGGGCATCCACCCCCTTACCCTCAAATAAGGGATTGTGAGGAGGCCCATGACATTGGGATATAAAGGATAACTAGGAACAATGTCTTACCTCTTTCTCCTATGCAATACATAGGAAAGAACATAAACATTGAAATGTTGCTCACATATTCCCCAAAGTCTCCTTTTATGAGACACATCTAATTACACATGCACATAGTCAAATAAAAATGATTGTTCATAAAGTCTTGTGCATTAATCTAATAAATCAACACCTCTTCTAAAGCTCTTTACTCCTAGCATGAACATTCAATTCAATTGATATTTGAACCATGGTTGTGACCAAAATTCCAACATTTGTCCATCCAACTAAAAATCTTGATAGACTTATAGTTAAGTGTATAAACCATACACTGAATACACTTAGTGATCAAATCTTGATCAAACAAAGGCCAAGAACTCTTCTTATGACAATATCACACCTTATGATTCATTTTTGACTCTATTGGATCCATTTATAATTCAATTGAATATTCAACATTTAAAGCTCAAAATTAGGGTCGTCACAGGTTATGGCTCTGATACTATTTGTAACATCTAGACCCACTACCTAAGGCTTAATTAGGGTTTCCTAAATGATGACTTACCCCATAGAGCACCATTGGCCTTGACTATGCACTTTTTTCTCATTCACACACAAGGCGGGATCAACTTCTCAATAGGTCATCCATCGTAGTACTAATCCAGCATGAGCATGCTTAACTTTGGAGCTCTTAGTGATGGACTCTGTAAAAAGGAGTTGTATCTTGGTGATATGGATAGTCAATCATTCCTTTTAAGATCATTTTATCTGAGGCCTAAAATCCTGGGACATTACAATATCCCCCACTTAGACTCTTGACGTCCTCATCAAGGCTTAATTATAAGGCCTCATAATCATTCCCCTTTTTAGTGTGACCCAAAAAGACCCATTTGCTCCCAGCTCCCTATCACAACTACAAGCACAAGGCTGGCTACATCACCATGGATAATCCTTTCCAACATGCCTGGACTGCACAACTCAAAACTGGCATGCCACATGTCCATGTGGACCCCACCCACTGGAGGGATTATGGCTCTGAAACCTTTTGTAACACCGGGGCCCACTTCCCAAAGTCCTATTAGAGTTTTAGGGATGACGACTGGCCCCACAGACCACCACTGGCCTTTACTGTGCACTTTGTTCTCATTCACACACAAGCCAACATTAACTTCCCAACATATCACCCATCCCAATACTACTCTATGATGAGAATTCTTAAGCATTGAGTTCTTAGTGATGGGCTCCCCAAAAAGGAGGTTCACCTTGGTTATATGGGTATTCCAATCATTCTTTCTAAGATCATTTTATCCAAGCCTCAAATCCTAGATATTTTTCATACAAAGTTCTTCCCATTTGAGAAGACAATTAGATGCAAAAACAATATCATTGGTCTTAACCAAATACCTACACAAAATCTTAGTGATATGTGGGAGAGATACATAGCCTACTAGAGGGAATGCCCCCATCACAGGTTTGATGAAGGAAATTTGACAATTCCTTTTACTATAGTCTTACACAAAGTGAGAGGAAGTCCATAGATACACCAACATACTACAACTTTATGGGGAGCATCAACCAGAGCACTCCTACAAAATCATACACAATATGTATGCACTATAATTTGGTTGGGACTGAATATCACTTACTACCAATAAATTGTGTGGCGCTCGTCCCCTAGAGTTTCCAAGACCTAGCGTGACGGTGCGATCCTGTGAGTTGTCCTCCTACTTTGATGTGGCATTTCTCTCTCTCTCTACTTTGCAGGTAACTCTCCAATCCCCCGTGATGGTCGTTGATCTGATAAAGAGATGTGTAAACCTAAGAATAGGGGATCATAAAGACAAAGATGAGGATGTGATTGACTTTAAGAGGGACAACATTAGTACCAACAATGAATATATGGAACTTGTAGTAGTCAGTAAAGTGGCTACAGAGAGGCTGTATAACGTTCTGGCATTAAAAACAACCCTCCTCAATGCTTGGGCTTTAAAGAAAGAAGTGGGTTCTAGAAAGTTAGAAAACAACTTGTTTGTGGTTCAGTTTCTCTAATGGTGAGATAAAGAAAGGTTTCTTGAGGAAGGACCCTAGAATTTTGACAATAATCTACTAGTTCTAAAGGAGATCGGGGAAATAGATACTCATACTAGCGTGATCATTGATCATTTCCCTTTTTGGATATGAATCTATAATTGTCATTAGGGTACCACACCACAGAAGCAATTAGTGTCATATCATCATCTGCATAGAAGAACCAGAATTAAGATGGGATACAACATGTAGAGCATGAGTCAATACTGACATCTCTAAGCCTCTGGAGCAATCATTGAAGATAAGGGACAAAGATGGACGACTTGTTGAAGTTGACTTTCGCTATAAACAACAATACTACAGAATATGCCTTTGGCGTCGGTTATTTAGAGCCTTTAGCGTCGGTTTCCAAGCGACACCCAAGTGGGTGCTGCTAAAAGTTGACACCTTCAGCGTCGGTTTCTAACCAATGCCATAACCCTTCCCGCCACTAAAAACGCACCAGTAAGGGAACTATAGGCGTCAGTTATGAAAGAAAATCTGACGCCATAACCCTTCCTGCCACTGAAAATGCGCCAACAAGGGAACTATAGGCGTCAGTTATTAAAGAAAATGGACACTATATCATGGTTAAAGACGTAGGCAATTAAACAAAAACTGACGACATTACCATTCCCGCCACCAAGCCAATGAGGGAACAAAGACGTTGATTTTTTTTCATAACCGACGTCGTATGTCTTTGGTGCCAGTGTTATACAAATAATCGACACCTATGTTCTGATTTTGTTTTCTTGTCAGTTTGCAAGCCTGCTATATGGCTGGTCAGTAGGATGCAGAACCTGCAGTACAACATCCATTGATATTAGCCAACAACAGGCCACAAACCTACAAAGTCATTCACATTCAGACACATGTATTGATCAGATACATGTAGAAACCTGCAAAGTCATTTACATTCACATTCAATTACATTCATTTCATCTCTTTTCACGTTCAAACACATGTACAAACATTCATGTATTGATCAGAAAAAGTCAAACACATTCACACATATGACAATTTAGAAAAAGTCATTCACATTAACACAAAAATAATTATGAGAACAAAGTTTAGAAATATCATTCTTTATTCATCATCGTCATCATTGTCATCAGAACCCCAATTATATTTAAAATTCCCACTACTTGTAGGGCTTTTGCCCATTCTTCTCTTACAACATCTAATTACTCCCTCGTATAGGGAGTATGTACATCTAATAACTTTCCACCTGTACTGAATTCAGTTTTAAACACCTGCAAAGAGAATGACATATATATAATTAATAATATATAATAAAATAGATATATTTCATATTATCTAATGAGACTATATATAATACCTTATGTATAGTATCGATTTCCATTGCGACATATTTGATGATTATGTCCATAAATCACATCACATAGTAGGCACATGCTCAACCATTGTCTTGTGTGGCACACTATAATTTGAAACACACAAAAGATTTAAAAAATACAAATAAACATAGTTCACATAAATAATATATACATTGGATTCGGGAAATTACTTTCACATTTTTCTCCCAAATTAGTGGTTGATTCTTTTTACTGAAGACCTTTCATCCAGGTTTTTTGAACTTTTGTAAATCCCTACATGTTAATGTAACACATTAAATTGCATAATTAAATAGTAATGTAATAACAAATGTTAACATATATAAAAATATGAAATATTTCTCACGGGAATAATGGCCTTTTCATTGTGTGTCCATATTATGTATTCAATTCCTTCCCCACACGATCTAGATAATAGACCGTGAACATCTTGAGGACAATAACTAGTAACTCCCAATGCCTACCACTATAGGTAAGAAAGTTAAAAATTAATAACTCAACATCTATAATAAAAATGTAATTTTCTTAAGTCCAAATTATAAGCAAAGTAAACTTACTCGACATTGAATGGAGCTATTATCACCGTCTTCTTATTTTTACCGAAATATTCAAAAGAAACACAGTAGTATGAAGTAAATGAAGAAGGGTATGTATCTACAAGACTAATCAAATATGGAACCAAAAATCCCACATGGGAAAATGCAAAATATGTGCATATCGTGTGTAAGTGGTTGCAAAATATGTATTAAGTATGCATTAATATATAAGAAACCAGATCACCGTATATAAAACAAGGTATATGGATGTATAAAAAAGATCTCACCATATCCACAGCTCTATCATATATGTGTTCAACCAATCATAATGAAACAACTCCAAAATATCTTGTATAAATAGCTTGTTATCGTATGATTGACCTGCATTAATACGTATGCAAAACTTGTACTATGTATGTATTAATATGTATGCAAAACTTGTATAAATAGATTGTTATTGTATTATTGACCTGCAATATCCTCTAGAATAGTAACATTTATAGTGCAATTTGAATCATGTTTGCCTATCCATACTGCCATACCCCTACAATTGGGACCTAACGAGGCGTGGAGGTCCCTTGGAAGTCAACTTGGTACTTTAGGAGGTGGAGGTGGAGGCCGAGATGTAGTGGGTATCTTCCTTTTGACCTGTATATATAATTTCACATCAATTGACTCATATATACACACTAACAAATTAACATACAATATTAGTATAGACGACATCCGCTTTGTCCACATTATCACTCTGCCTTCTACTTCACCAAGCGTTTCAGAATTCGGGTGGGCATATGGCATTGGAAGATCCCTCCAATTGGAGAGTATATGTATTAGGCTCACACGAACTACACCAGTTGGTATTAGAGTTCCATGAAACATTTCCCCTGGAAGGGCTGGGTAAGCATATGCCTCTGCAATGATATATTCTTGACTTTTTAGACGGCATGGCTTCAACCCCTATAAATTTACATAAAGAATGTTATATACATATATACATAAACATATCATCTTGAAAAGACTAGCTACTATATATGTCATAAAAATACTTCCATTGGACAAGCTAGGTGGTGGGTCTACATGACTACTCCCAACCTCTACAGTAGGAGAAGAGCGGCCCGCCATAGGTACTGTCTGAGTAGCAGTCTGAGACGATTGCCACTTGATAATTACTTCATTGAGTCTCTTATCAAGTGTTTCCTCGACTCTCCTATCAAGTGCTTCCTCGACTCTCCTATCAATTAACTGATCTACCTATACATGCATAAAAGAAATGCTAGCTTCAGATTATTGAATTCTCTTTCTCAATAACATTCTAAAAAAGGAATAAGTTACCTCAGCTTGTGAAAGTCCCGCTTTTAGGACTAGTTTGTGCTATGATGGCCCAAAGAACACGTTGATGTCCACACCAGCGCCTACACCCCTAACACGTCCAAGATGCTTTGGGTTACCCAGTGCAACTGTCAATTCATCCCTTGTTCCCTCAGGGATGAACTTGCCTTCCATCCTCTTCTCGTGCACCTCCCGCTAATCGCCATCAAAAGAAATTGGTAAGTAAACATAATAATAATCAATATCGATCGATTGCTCTAAGAGTTGAATTTTACCATTTTTGCAGACGCCTCAGCTGTTACAGCCCCAATTTTTGGTTTCATTTGGTGAGAAATGTAATTTCTCATATTAAAGATATTTGAACAACAAATGATATAATTTGTTTGGAATAAATGGATTTCGTTTACAATTGCCTTGATGATTGTGTCATGGGCTTTATTGGCTATTGGGCTCAAATAATAAGAAAATTCAATTAGTAAATGAATAATTGAATATTTGAGAAAAGAAAGATGTGGAAACCTCTAGAAGGCAAAAGAATATAATCCAAAGGTGGATTTCGTGCCTCTTAGGTTCCTTGGGCCCCAATGAGTCCAAAGTGCAAGGAAAATGCAATAACAAAAGAAAAGATCAATTAAATATTTCTTTATTAAGAAAGAAATTGAAAACAATGAAAATGTGGGAAATAAATGGAAAGAGGTATAATTGAGTTATCCTTGGTGGAATTTCATATCCCAAGCATTTCTAATGATAAAAAAATACCAATGAGGAAAATAAAAGAGAAATAAAGAGAAATCCTCAAAAAGAGATATTTTAATAATGAAATAAGTAAGAAAGGGATAAAGGGTAAGAGAAATAGTAAAGGAATATTTACCCAAGAAAGGATTTCGTGCCTTTAGGGTTCCTTGAGGTCCAAGGAATCCAAGATGATAAGGTAATGGCAAAAGAAAGAGGAAATATCACTTAATTTGGTTTTATTAATAAATAAATTGCATATGAAGGGAACACCCTTTTTCTTTGGAACTTGGATTTCAAATTTAATATACGAGTAGAGAAGGCCAAGATAGAGTTCCTTATAAAATTTGAGTGAAAAATAGTAAACGAGGAGGGAGATATGATTTTCACAAGATTCCATTGTTAAAAACCCTTTTTTACTTCGTTTTAAAAGAAATAAGAAATGGGGGTGATGTCATCCGTTGGATGCCTGCGTGGTCCAAAGGATCAAGCATCCAAGGGTGGTTGTACATCACCTACCTCAGGATAGATAAGGAAAGCCGAGAACAGAGAGCAGCCCTTTCCAAAGCGGATTTCTCGCAGCTAAGTGTGCGAGCAAACTTGGAAACTAGCTAGATGGGTTCGTGAGATCTGTGTCGCCACCCCCACCCTAAGTTTTACCTATTGGGGGGGGGGGGTTAGAAGAATCCCCAAATCATCGGGACTCTTATCTGCCACCCCTTTATAGCCATACATATATATATATATATATATATATATATATATATATATATATATATATATATATATATATATATATAG
Organism: Alisma plantago-aquatica; assembly: GCA_963693085.1. Classification (NCBI taxonomy): domain Eukaryota; kingdom Viridiplantae; phylum Streptophyta; class Magnoliopsida; order Alismatales; family Alismataceae; genus Alisma; species Alisma plantago-aquatica. The sequence continues at coordinate 986,033,125 of OY856410.1, read as the reverse complement.
GATAGAGTTCCCCTTGGAGATCACCCTCATGATCGAAAGACCACGCGCAACTCCCAGGTTCTTTTATCTGACTCGGATTTTATATCCCTTCCCCGATTTTCCTCTGTGCAACCTCTAGTGTCACCACCAGCAGAGGTCCTTCTGGTTCCATTCAATCGGTGCACTGCTGAGCAATTGGCCGCATGGGTAGATTCGTCCGGAGCAAGTGGAGAGGAACACGATGTGGCTTCGAAGGTTGAGCAATGAGATCGCAATGTCAACCCTGGAGTTGACCGGGCGTCAGCCCTGCTTGTCACGTAGAGACCGCCCGCGAGGAAGAAGAAGGAGAAAGGGAAAAAAGACTCCTGTACCCTCGATGCTCATGAAGGAATAGAGGGGAAAAGTTGTCCTTTGACCCCATCTCTAACCCGCCTTGTAGGAGCGAGCCACTTTGCTGACATGGAGGCCTCTTGATGGCCCAAAAGGTAATTATCTCATAAAATTCATATCTATTGACCTGTAGCTCATATCAAAACAAATTATATATGAATTTTGATCAGGAGAACTCAAAGAATGCAATAAAAATATAATTGAAGCCTAATTCTGATTGTAATTTAAAAAGTATGTAAAGATGCTATCTTTAATGGTTTAATTAATGCAAAGCCCAAATCTTTGGTGATAAATGACTTGGGAAAGGTTAAATGGATGTTTAATGTTGATAATAACTTGTGAATTATAAAAAGATACATTAAGATTGAAAAGGATGATCTTTATGCGTAATTTTATTAATTTAGGGTTCCATGTACATAAATAAGCTTTAATGGGCCTTGAAACCCTAATATTAGTCATTGTAACTCTTAACGTCCTTAATTTTCCCAATTCATGAATAAAGTTGAGATATGATGGTTTTAAGCTATTTCGAGTACAAAATCCCTAATTATGGATAAATACCCTAAATGTAGTAATTAGGGTTTTCTCATGAATAAAAGGTAGAATTAATAAGAAATCAAGTTCATATGTGAATTAGACCATAATGAACTTTGAATTGATGATAAATGTGTTAATGATCTTGTCATGGATTAAAATGGTAGTTTTAATATAAAAGAGGCCTAATGGGCATAATTAATGTTTAAGTGTGCCTTTAATCTAAAACTAGGGTTTGTAAGTAATTGTATAGAATTAGGGTTTAAAATAGTAAATGAAGTGAAACCCTAATTGCAAAGGAAACCCTAAAATGGATACAGAAACCTTAGGAAGCAATTTCAAGTTGAATAGAAAGAATCTTGATAAAGTGTGTAGTGAATAGAGTACATGTGTTTTTCTGGATTCTTGATTATTTGGTTGAATTACTTGCTTGGATTGCTTTCTTGGTTGGAATTGATATTAGCTTGAGAAATCTACTGAACATGTATGTGGTTACACTTATGAATAATCACTTTAGTTTCACGGCGATTTCCGAACGTGTTTATCGGTTGCTTGAAAATAACTATAGGATGACTTTCATTTCATGCAACTATAAAGTGACTATGATTATCACCATGAATATATATATATATATAGTGCTGGAGAGAAAGGCCTGACATGGTGTTTGTTATGGAGACAATGACAACTGTCGGGAAGCAAGAAGAAGTTAGAAATTCTTGTGGTTTTAAGAATGGTTTCTTCTTAAGTAGAGTTAGTAGGTTTGGTGGGATTGGCCTTTGGTGGCAAGGTGATATAGTATATCTTGAGTCCTTTCTTGATAGAAATATCTTGGTAGAAGTATCTCTAGTTCCAAGTGCTGACAAATTTGCTTTTGTGGGTATATATGGCTCGGTAGTGGTTAGCGAGAGTTGGAAGACCTAGGAGCTTATAAAGAAACAATGTGACAACATTGATTTACCAAAGCTTATTGGTGATGATTTTTAACGAGATCCTTTTTTCTTGTGAAAAGGATGGTGGACAACAAAAACCTAAAAGCCATATGAGGCAGATTATAGAAGCATTGCAAAAATAATTACCTTGTTGATCTAGAGTACTTGGGTAATTGCTTTACTTGGAAAATGGGAATAACAATTGATACTCTTGTTGAAGAATGCCTAGATTGATTCGTCGATGATAAATAATGGTGTGATATCTCTCAAGACTTTTGAGTATGACAATACTCAATTTCAAAATATGATCATGCTCCCATCAGCAGAGAAGATCATATGTAAAATGAAACATAAGAAGAAGATAACTTTTAAGTTTGAAACATTATGGCTCTCAAACACATAATCGAAGGATATGTGGAAAATGTATGGTCTAGTTTTGAAGTAGGTAATATTCATGAAAAAAACCAGGTTCTATGGTGAAAAGATGGAAGCAAGGGCTTATTTGATATTCAAAGACATACAAAGGACAATAAGAAGAGTTGAAAGTAGAATGAAGGTGGAAAAAGGGCGTCCTACATCAGATGACATGATTAAAGAGTTCACGGAGCTAGCAAAAGAACTTCAAGGTCTACAACAACAAGATGAAAGATACTTGCATCTGAGAGACAGAACGAATGAGATGTGGGATGGAGGAAAAAACCAAAATATTTCCACCACAAAATGAGTCAAAGAACAAAGAGAAATACCATTGAGGGCCTCTATGACAACGAAAGACATTGGAAAACATATATTGATGATATTTTTGTAGTGACAGAGAGTTTTTTCTTGAGACTTATTGTAGCTTCCTCCCAGACTGATGCAAATATGAAAGAGGTGCTCCATATATTAAAGTGAGTGGTCCTAGAAGAAGTTGTCAACTCTGTTGAAAAATTATTAGATGAGAAGGATATCTGGGAAAAATTGGAACATATGCATCCTAATATAGCACCTCAATCGGATGGAATGAAGGTAATCTTCTATCGAAAGTTCTGAAGGGTGATAAAAAAATGATCTCATGTCTTTCATTATTAGATGCTAGGATGGTAGGATCTCTATAGCTGATTGGAATAAAACAAACATTGTCATGATTCCCAAGGTGAACAACGCTAAGAAAATCTTAAAATTTCAACCAATTAGCTTTTGCAATGTTACATACAAGATCGTCACCAAAATGTTAGCTAATAGAAACAATCCACTTTTGGATAAGATGACTTCATAAAATTAAAGTGCTTTAGTCAAAGAAAGACTCATTAGAGATGACACCCTCTTTGATTATGGAGATGTTCCATACCATAAAAAATAAGAAGAAAGAAAAGGAGGGCTAGATGGCTCAAAACTAGTTATGATGAAAGCATATGATGAACTAGAATGAAATTTTATATACAAAGTAATGCTAAGATTTGGATTGCCCACTGGATGGAGATGAAAGGTAGCATAGTGTTTGCCAGATGTATCTCATTCTATCATCATTAATGATAAAAGAAAAGGTTCTATAAAGCTGATCCAAGGTTTACGACAAGGTAACCATATATCTCCCTAGCTTTTTCTTTTTCACTCCCACATGCTATAGATGAGGGGAGGATTCATGGCATTAATGTAAGTAGATGTGGGGCCAAAATTTCTCACCTTTTTTCGCAGATGATAGCATTCTTTTCATAAAGACAACTATGACTAAATGCTCCTATTTAGTTGATATAATCTGCAATATGAGAGAGCATCTGGACAAAAAGTCAATTAAGCAAAGTCAGGAGGTTTTTTCATCCTGAACATGAATGCATCTAAGAGAGAGGTGATTAAAGTTAATCTGGGAGTGGAAGAGGTGGAAATATAGGAAAAGTACCTTGGCTTTCATACATCCATTGGGAGATTCATGAAACAAGTCTTTGTCATGATAAAAGATAGGATAGCAAAGAAATTACAAAAAGCTTCTATCAAAATTAGGAAAGGAGGTCCTAATCAAATCAATGATTAGTCAATTTCCCACCTATGTTATGAGTATATTCAAACTACCTGAGTAATTGGGGGATGACATCAATCAGGTGGTTGCTCATTTGATGGGAGGAAACTACATTAGACAAGTTGGGAGGCTCTTCACCTTCCAAAAATTAGGAGGGGTTTAGGATTCAAGAACCTCAAAACTTTCAACTAGACACTCCTATCCAAACAATGGTGGCACTTATTTACTAACACAGACTCCTTAATCAGTAGAGTATTTAAGGAGATATAAGATTACATGTTTTTAAAGAGTTTGGGTCACTAAGGAGCTTTTCAGTCAGACTGACTTATCATTTTGCTAAGATGGGTCTCATGCTGGAGATGGAAACACATGAGAAACAATGGGAGGTTCTTTTGGAAATGTAATGGCCTCCGAAACATTATCACTTCATATGGAGAGCCCTTAAAATGTTTCTAAGCGTAAGGGTCCAACTATCGAGAGGATGATTTGTGTGCAATATGTGGGGAGGATCCTGAAAGTATTAGACATGCTCTACTGAATTGAAGATAGAAAAGGTAGGTATGTAGCATGAGAAATCTCTTGGATACCATTGAATAGGCATTAGGAGATGTAGAAGATAGTTTTCTTCATGACTTGATATCAAAGGATGATCAGAAGACTATGAATGAGGTAGAGACACTCCTCTGGGTGGCTTGGACGGAGCACAACAAAACTCTATTTGAGAATTCCAGACTGAATAGAAAAATCTTCATGCCAACCTTCATCAACCTAATTACTGATTACCAAAGACACCACAATAACATGAAGTTATAGTAAAGACCATCGGAAAGAGTGTATGCTACAAGTTGGTTCCCTCCCCCAAAAGGCATCTTCATAATGAACTCAGATGCAGCCTAGAAGGTGGATACTCTACTGGTTTGGCGACTATTCTATGAGACCATAAGGGAAGAGTAAGTTATATGTACAAGCCTTGTCCGACACCTACACTTTGGCACTGATGGTAGAGTTAATGCCATTCCAACTGAGATTGGGGACAGAAGCTCAAGAAGGTTATGAAGTTGCCTTGAGAGCGACTATCTACAACTGATTCAAGCTATCAAGGAGGACAATAGAGGCAGGCATTATGAGGACCCGTTAGTCAATGAATTACTATCTATGTCCCTCTCCTTCTCCATCGTGAACTTTAGATTCACCCCCAAATATAACAACACTCTAGCACATGATCTTGATACGGATGACTTGACATTAACTTGTGAACTTATCACTAGGCACACTTTATGTGAAGCTTACCTTAAAACAACTTATGTCGATATGAACGAGAATAAGAAGGTTTCCGCCCTAAAAAAATCTGGTTGGGACTATTAAAGAGGACCAACTGGAAATGTCTCTATTATGAAAATTACTTCCAATTCAAAGGCCTTAGAATCCCTTATATCCAAACTTGACAATATAACAACAAATGTTTTTGCTTTAAAGGAAAATAATGATAAGGTAAAAACTGTGTAGAGACAATCATGAACAGTGTCTCCTATGGAGATATTGGGCATAGTTCTGACTATTGCATCTACACTCTTGAAGAAAAAGATAGTCAAGACAGAGCATTAGAGAATGTTTCGTATGTTAACTACAAGATATGGGATCATATCAGATTTTCTAATGAGAAGGCAACCATTACAGAGAATTCTCACTTAACCAGCCAAAAAATCCACCTTTTAAATCACTTGGGTTTGGGTGAGGTATCAGACTATCTGAGATACTCATAACACCAACTACCAATATAACAGAACAACCTCTAGAACTAGAGCTAGAACTAGCCAAAAACTGTCCTAATGAATGAATATTCACCTTATAAAAAAGGCAAGCTAAAATTAATAATAAGTTGAAACTAAGTAACATAAACATCACCAATGCATTAAGCTTGATGTAATCATAGATGAGAAGTTTGATTGGGAAGATATTTGATCTATAGAAACACAACAAAATGATTTATCAACATCTAGAAAATTGATGTGAAACAAAAAATAAAATACAAGTGGTAATGAAACTATTATGATGGCCACCTAAGCCAGGAACTAACCTAGATTCTACAATTGCAAAAATTCAACAAAAAATGCAAATGTCTATCTTCAACAAGAAATTGTCAAGGGAAAATAATAGGAAATTCATGTGACTATTTAGAGAAAACAACAATAAGAAGAAAGCCAAGGGGAAGAAGTCAGCTAAGGATAAGGAACTAGAGTTTGCTGAAGAGGTTCTCACCAATAGAGACCCATATGCTTCTTGGATCCCTTTCCCATATGAAATTATCAAAGATCATATAAAGAAGAGGTGTGAGAAATTTATAGATGTAGTAAAGAAGTTTCACCTCGATATCCTATTTCTTGTCGCTATTAAAGCGATACCAACCAATAAATTCTTCTAGGACCATATAACTAAAAGAAGAAGAGGAGATGAGGTGGAGGTTGTCAAACCTACAAAATGTCGAGTGTTTTTGTACAAGCAAAGATGCCAACAAAATAGAAAAATCTACGAGCCTTCATGATACCATTTGATGTGGGAGACAAAAAAGAAACAAAAGAGATAGATGATTTGCAGGCAAGCATAATCCTAATGCCACTAATGCTTGAGCAAACAATAGGTTTGATGAACATAGTAAAACATGGGATGATAATCTAGTTAACTGACCACACCTTCTAAAGGCCTATTGGCATTGCAGAAAACATTCCAACCAGAGTTGGAAAATTCTTTATCCCATGTAGTATTTTTGTTATTGACACTATAAAAGATCCATCCTACCCAATGGTCTTAGGGAGACCTTTCCTTTCCATAAGAAGAAAGCTAATGGATGTGGAAGCATGGATTATAATAGTTTGAGTTGAGAATGATCACATTGATTTTAGAATCTAGGACTCTGTGAGAGGTTCATTCCTATTTGAATCTTTATATTTTTTTGATGGCTATAATAAGCTCTATGTTGAAATCCAAGAAAAAAAACCATATTGCACCTTTACTGAGGGCCCTCGGTAACCAAACTTTCAATGCTGATGATAGTGAGGTCGAGAAATTTCTAGAATACCTTGATGTAGAAAAAAATGATATGACAACTGACGAAGTTGAATTGTCAACAATGAGTTCTAGAAAGCACTCCTACTAACAAAGAACTCCCCGAAAAATTGTCTGAGTTGAAAAAACTTCATGAGGGCCTTTGTTGTGAAGTCCTGGACAAAGAAGGAAGAAATAATGTCATCTTAACTCCTCTCTATCTGAGGAGTAAAAGGAAAACTTTGTCCTGAATCAAAATTTGGAAGGAAGACAATTGGATATTTTGTGGATGACATGGAAGGTTCAAACCCTAATGGCTACATGTAAACGATATATCTATAAGAAATTTCTAAGCCTCTATCCCTAGGACAAAGAAGGTTGAACCAAAATCTATGAAGGTTGTCAATAAAGAGATAATCAAGTTATTTGATGTAGAAAACATAAATGATAGAAAATGGGGTAAGCCATGTCCACGTGTGTGGGTGGAGAATGTGTATCAACTATAGGAAGCACAACTCGACAACCAAGAAAGGCCATGTTCCCCTGCCCTTTGTCAAGCAAGTGCTGGAGTGTATAGCCCTCCACTCTTACTTTTGTTATCTTGATGGATGTTACAAGACACTACGAGGTAATTATCCATCCTGAGGACCAAGAAAAGACAATATTCACATGCTTTTATGGTACATATGATTTTATAAGTATGTCTTTTGCCTTATGCAATTCACATGTGACTTTTCAAATGTGTATGGTTTCTATCTTTGTTGATTTTCTTGAAGATGTATTATGGAAGAACTCAAGGATGAATTCTCCATGTATGCAATATACTTTGACAAATGTCTAAGAAACCTATATTTAATACTAAAAGATGCGAAGAAAAACACTGCATGCTCAACTAGGAAAAGTGCCCTTTCATGGTTCATGAAGGAATTGCGCTTGGGCATAAAGTATTTGATAGAGGTATAGAGGTTTAATTGAGAGAGGTGGAAAATATCCATAGTTTCACCAACCAAGTCTCTAAGGGGTTAAGTGTTTCCTCGGACATTTCGGTAACTACATACACTTCATTAAAGACTTTTCAAAAATATGCAAGCCCTTATTTGCTTTACTTGTAAAGGATGTCACCTTTAATTTTAATGATAATTGATTGAAATCCTTTAATACTCTAAATACTGTTCTCACTATAGTCCCTATAATGTAAACCTTGGATTGGAACATTCCCTTCAAGTTTATGTGTGACGCAAGTGATTATGCAGTTGGGTAGTATTAGGACTAAATAAAGACAAGAAACATAATGTTATCTACCACTCTAGCAAAACTTTAGATGAAGTTTAGGTGAATTATAAAACCATTGAAAGTGAGTGTTGACCTAACAGTATACATTGTACATAATTTGATGACGACTTAATAATTCCATTCATATGTACCTAATATGTCTATTTGTGATCAATGTTACGTATTAGATACATGAAAATGATGACAATTGGAAAACCTTAGTTATAGGAAAATAAGTCAAAAACAATGCACATGAATGTTTGTAGGAATAGGATATATCTACACTAGAATCATGTTGTAAATCATTTGTATTGAATATATGACTTGTAAATAAGCTTAGAAAAAAAATCAAGAGCACTTAATTCAAATGTTCAAGCACTTTTAGGGCAATTATCAAATGTTTTTATAGGTTGCCTTGTCAAATGAGTTTGTCTTTGTGACAGTTCAGTCGATGGGCTATATGATCCCTGATAATTCCCAGGGTTTACTAAGTTTTTCCTTGTGACAAAATGATCGACACCCTGTGTGACAACCTGATGACACACAAACGAGATTACTCAAAACAAAGTGCGTGATCAACAACCTTAAGCATCCACATTCCACAAAAGCAGGTAACTTAAAATTGATCTCATATTACCAACATGTGTAGAGACATATTACAGCAAGGTCCAACCATTGGTATCACACCACATACCATAATAGATATTTATATCTCTTCACTGGCCATCTGCCACAACCTGTGTACAAAAGATATCTTGTTCCACATATACATGCCTTATATATACAAACCACGACGTAATACCAAAGCATGTGTCAATGTACATCATCTACAAAACACATTCCTTCCTGGACTTGAGAGTACAGGGATGATGTGAGGACTCTACTACAACAACAACTAGCAACTAGCAACTATCCACCCTTCTGAGGCTACTGGTCTCCAAGCTTCTCTTCCTAAATAGCAAAATCCTGAACATGTTGTTGGAGACCATCTAAAAATGTTTTGACCTATGATGTGAGACCCATGTCCTAGTGAGAGATATAGAAAATTTAGATAAATGGATAATTAAACATATTACATAGGTTAAGAAGGTATAATAGATTACACAACTAATAAAATAGGCATAGCAAGGTAAATGACTAGAAGGAATATGAAGAACAGGTATAACAGTTGACTTCTCTTACGACATTATAATATATAACTAAGCAATATAAGAAACAAGAAATGGTAAAGATCCATTGTGAAACATGTTTGTCCCTAAGCAGATATACTACATGGATGCATTACGTCTATATTACTTCCCTGAGGAATTGAGGTATACCACTCAATTCCAACTGACCACTTCTAAGTCAAAATTAGTGCCATATAAGATCTAGGAGAGCAAGACTCCTATGATCTCCCACACCCTCAGTCAATATGAGTCCATCGCAGTGACATATAAAGTCAAACTGCAAAACACCTAGCCCACCTTGGTATATAGGTCTCAATGCTACACCCCAGGGCATACAAGACCCTACCATTGAAGTAAAATCATCGTTGCCCTCAAAATATCACATATACAAATCTCCAAGATACGAGCATAGTCATTCTCACACTGAGGCATGACTGTATCCATCCTCCATACACCTTGAGATCAAGATGACAAGGACACACAATCACTTTCACCTCACATACTCAACAATATGTGCTCTAAGTTTCCCTTAGGAATACTCATTTCACCATCGAGTAAGTCCTAACACTGGAATGGATCTATGGCCAGGGAAACTACATGATTACGGTTCTACATGATTAGTTAAATCCAAATGGGTGCCTTTTATTTCATCAATCAAGTTACATACAAACCCTAGAAAGGTTATACAAAGATAAGGGTATATTGCAACTTTAGAAGATATAAAATGCATAACACATAAACCTTATCATATCAAAATATGGTACTATTTCTCTGTCACACATGAGATCATCATCATCATCATACCACCATGGGATATCAATCCCTTGTCACATCACACAAAGGATATCACCTCAATTAGGCACAAAGCCACTGTCAAGGTCATAAGACCATTCACATTATTCCCTATAAGAACACCATCTTCTCTATGTGCCTTATTAAGGTTCATCATACATGTGATACATAAGCACATGCACAAACTTACATTATACACCATGATCTTCACAAGATAGTAGATTAGGGTTACAACATTTAGGACAGAGAAAATACTCCACCAATATGCTAATAACTCTAACAAGCTAAGCATTATCACCATGTACATTGATTAGGGTTAGGGTTCAACAATGTGAATTGTATTAGGGTTTCAAAACAACAACTGAAGCTAAACCCTAATTACTATCATCCGTAACATTCTTGGAGGTGATTATGTCAAACACCAACATCATAAGGTCAACTACATAAGAAAATCATGAGTCTAGGAATCTCCATTGACTGAAGATATTTGGGGCTCACGTCTTCATCGATCAAAGAGATGAGTTACCCCCAACGACCACTTAGGTCAACACATAGAGATCGAAGAAAACAAAGTCTTTGCGACAGAAGAAATTACCAACCTCTCATCATCTGAAGGGACTTGAATCCCTTCGCAAGAGAAGACATTAGGATATGACTTCATGTTCATCGATCGAAGAGAAACCAAAGCATATTCAACCATTAAGGGCTAAGGTTCCATGATAAAAGAGAGAAATGAAATCACTATTGACCACATACAAAAAAAAAATCAAACTTAGAGACCCTCAAGACATAAAAATTCATTAACCATATAGATCATATCTTGGAAAACATCAAGAGAAGGAAAACGTCATGCAACACAAGATAAAACAGGTTGATCATCTCCATGAAACCAAAAACCACTAAGATGTAATGTTCATGAAGGAAGTCAACTCCAAAACCCTAATGTCAACCATCACCATGAGAGAAAAAAACCATGATTATGACAGATGAAAGGACAAGGAATTCACCAATCATGCATTCATCAAAACTTCTACCACTAAGCAAGGTTTCATGTAAATATAGTAGGGTTCCTAAAAGGGAAGATATATACTCAAGAATCACCATGAAACATAGATCTAGATCATGGGTATTATCATCTTCCTACTTGTAACCACATTTTAGGGTAGATTACTTGAATGCAAGGTAAATGTAAGCAATAACCAAGGACAATGTTATGTAACTTGTCTTATGCAAGATGTATCAACTTCAAAAGCAAGGAATATCCGAGAAGAGAGAGGAAAACCCTAGCTTAATCACCACTTCTCGGCCAAGGTAGCACCACCTCTAAGGAAAGAACAACCCTAGGTTAAAGAAGCACAAGATAGAGATCAAAACCATGGGTTGAAAAGATAAGAGAAGTTCTTCAAAATGTGTAGATTACTTGAATGCAAGGTAAATGTAAGCAATAACCAAGGACAATGTTATGTAACTTGTCTTATGCAAGATGTATCAACTTCAAAAGCAAGGAATATCCAAGAAGAGAGAGGAAAACCCTAGATTAATCACCACTTCTCGGCCAAGGTAGCACCACCTCTAAGGAAAGAACAACCCTAGGTTAAAGAAGCACAAGATAGAGATTAAAACCCTAGGTTGAAAAGATAAGAGAAGTTCTTCAACTCAACTTAAGAACTACCATTGAGAACCATGGATTTGGCCAAGAAGAGAGAACTCCTTCAAGCTCAATTCAGGCTCCAACTTGGAAACTCCATGGGTTCAACCAATGATATAAAGAAGAAGAGGGTAGAGAAAGAAGACAAATATCAAGAGAAATATCACTTAACAAGGACAAGAAACACTAAATGGTTACCAAGGGATGGTTGCTCTAAACCCTAGCTTAACATGCAAGATGAAACAGCCACTTCAGCACCACCTTTAGCACCAATAGCAATGAGGGACAAGATCCAAGTAGGAAAAGAGAAAGAAAGGATGGAAATGTTTTAGTTTCATTAAAGGAGAGGGGTTTATATAGACAAGGGTTGAAGATAGAGAAGGGAGGTTAGGTGTCATGCAATCACATGCTAACTGTCACCAAAATTCATCCATGCAAGAACCAAACCCAAGAATATTTCTTAGGGCATTGAAACCAAGAAAAATCAATGACCAACCTGGTCCAGGAAAGCATGGTGACCGATGAGAACATAGTGACCAAAGGAGATCAATCATGGAGACAACATAGAACCAAACCCTAGAGTTTTCCTTGGTAGTTGAAGAGGAGACATGGGTCTCATCGACTGCCAAAACCACTAGGCACTCCTGAACCTCATCAACAACTGAAAACATGGCCAAAGGAAAAAGTTGGTAATCGTTGAAAACAAGGGGATAATTGGTCAACATACTACTGGTCGGCCATCCACATAGGGTATCCAAGCAAACCCTAAACATCAACACAACATGTCACTACATCAACCCTAGGTACAACATGGCTTTGGGGCACCACACTCTTCAAATTGACATTAAAACATGTGAGGTACCACAAGCATGCAATAAATTGCAAGAAAAACCCTAAACATGGGTAAGTTTGCAATTAGGTCTAAAACAAGTATATATATGCATAACTAACTCAAACAACATCTAAAATGGACCAAACGAAAATCATAAGCTCATCACATGTTATCAAAGAACATCATGAGGTTTGATTAAGTTTTTAAGCATCTAATCATGCTATGCAAGAAGAAGGCTAGGTCAGAGATTTTACAACCCTAAACCCCTAAAAAGGATTTTGGCCTTGAAATCCTATGAAAACAAAGGTGGGAACTTCATATGCATCTTGTCCTCTAACTCCCACATGGATACTCCACACCATTATGATGCCTCAAAACCTTAACTAAAATGATATCCTTCTTTTTCAACTTCTTCACCCTCCTATCCAAGATCAACACATGACCCTCAACATACAATACATGCTTCTCCAACTCAACCTCTATTGTCTACAACACTTGTTTTGTATGTGGATGGCACTTCCTCAACATGGAAACATGGAAGACATGGTGCACTTTTTGCAACTCTAGAGGTAGTTCAAACCTATAAGCAACTTTCCCAACACGTGCCATAATAGGATATGGTCCCATGAACATGGGAGCCAGCTTACCCTTCTTACCAAACATCAACACACCTTCCAAGGGGAAACCTTGAGATACACCTTGTCTCCCACTTGGAATTCCAAAGGACTGCAACTGTTATCAACATAAGACTTATGTCTATCCTAGGTTTCTTTCAACAATTGATGTATCATCTTGATCTTCTCTGTAGTCTTTTGTGCAAGCTCGGGACCTGAAAGTTGATACTCACATGTCTCATACCAACAAAGTGGTGACTGATAACACCTCCCATACAAAGCATCATACGATACCATATATATACTCTATTGATAATGTTGTTGTAGGCAAACTCCACTAAACTCATATGCACATCCCAACTTCCAAGAAAATACCAAACACATGCCCTCAAAAGACCCTACAGGGTCTGAATGGTCCTCTCTGACTGACCACCTGTCTATGGATGAAAAGTTGTGCTAAACCTTAAATGTGCTCCCATAGTTGTATGTAGATGTTTACAAAAATGGCTGGTAAACGAAGGGCCTTTGTCAGACACTATGGAAACTGGGATACCATGAAGACAAACTATCTCATCAACATATACTTGAGCCAACCTCTTTTTTGTATGTGTCATCTTGACTGGAAGGAAGTGAGTTGACTTGGTCAACCTATCCAATATCACCCAAATGGAATCATGACCTTTCACTATCCTAGGAAGACCAATCACAAAGTTTGTGGTGATAGGATACCATTTCCACTATGGTATAGGCAATGGTTGCAACGTTCCTACAAGCTTCTAATGCTCTGGATTGACCTACTAACACATTAGACATCTAGCCACGAACTTTGCCACATCATGCTTCAAACTAGGCTACCAATATAGGTCTTTCAAGTTGTGGAACATCTTGGTATTTCCTGGATGCATAGCATACATACGGGAATTAGCCTCCTCAAGAACCAACATCGGTACTAGTATCTGATTGGTATTCTAATTTGTCTACTTCTTCTTTTGTATATGTTTTGGTTGACTCAGTTGGGACACACTCTTTTATCACCAGAGAGGTGATAGATAGTATTTAACTTCCCGTTGTTAGTAGATATGATAGTCTTTGGTTAGAAACCCCCTTGTTGGTTTCGTTGGGTTGCGGGAGGTGTGTCCATCTTGCATTCTTTCTTTCTTGGGAAGCAACATTCAAGTGGACCTTATGCCACTTGACATGCATGGATTCTATGTGATACTTGGTATGTATACCTTGGAGAACTACCAAGTAGCCTTGGACTATAGTTCCAAGGTGGATACATTCAATGAGGGAGATGTTTTGTGGGTTTTCTAAGGAGATAGGAAGATTATTCCCACCTACTTGGTATCAACTATGATAGTGGAGAGGCTGATGAGACATGGGTGCCAGGCTTTCTTGGCACATGTTGTGGACACCAAGAGGAGGACTCCTGGTATCTAGGAGGTGCATGTGGTTTGAGAGTTTGAGGATGCTTTCCCTAAAGAGTTTCCTAGTGTCCCTCCTCCCAGAGAGATTGATTTTGAGATCAATCTTGTTCCTGGAATGCAGCCTATAGTGCAGTCACCTTACATGATGGCAATAGCAGAGATGCATGAGCTGAAGAAGAAGTTGTGTGACTTATTTGAGAAGGGATTTATCACACCGAATACTTTCCCTTGGGGTTCTCTCATGTTATTCATGAAGAACAAAGATGGGTCTATGAATTTGTGCATAGATTACCAAAAGTTGAACAAGGTTACTATTAAGAGAAAGTACCCATTGTCAAAGATAGATAATATGTTTGACCAACTTAAAGGTTCTATCATGTTTTTAAAGATATATTTGAGGTCCATATATCATCAGTTGAGTATCAAGGAAATGGCATACCCAAGTCTACTTTCAAAACTAGATACAATCACTACAAGTGCGGCGTCATGCCATTTGGGTTGACAAACACACTAGCACCGTTCATGGATTTGATGAACTAGGTGCTCAGGCCATATCTGGATTAGTTTGTGGTGGTATTCATCGATGACATCTTGATATATTCTACAGACAATCAATAGCATGAGTGATGAGTGCATACTCATCATAATTTTCAATTACCTTTTTGGAACAATTTAATATCTTTTCCACATCTTTTCACCCTAATATGAATCATAATGCACAAAACTACTAAGTAATTCAATAATCAAGGTTTTAACTAAATATCTTTCATTTTATGCAGGTACAGCAGGCAACTCCATGCAAACGGTCTCAAGATCGTTTGGATCCATGCGGTCTCAAGATCATTTGCTGGAATACACAAAGAAACAAGACGAAACCAGTTGCCCAAGAAGTCCATGCGGTCCCAAGACCGCTTGGTCCCATGCGGTCCCAAGACCGTTTGGTCCCATGCGGTCTCAAGACCGTTTGGTCCCATGCGGTCCCAAGACCGTTTGGTCCCATGCGGTCCCAAGACCGTTTGGTCCCATGCGGTCTCAAGACCGTTTGGTCCCATGCGGTCCCAAGACCGTTTGGTCCCATGCGGTCTCAAGACCGTTTGGTCCCATGCGGTCCCAAGACCGTTTGGTCCCATGCGGTCCCAAGACCGTTTGGTCCCATGCGGTCTCACGACCGTTTGGTCCCATGCGGTCTCAAGACCGTTTGGTCCCATGCGGTCTCAAGACCGTTTGGTCTCAAGACCGTTTGGTCCCATGCGGTCCCAAGACCGTTTGGTCCCATGCGGTCTCAAGACCGTTTGGTCCCATGCAGTCTCAAGACCGTTTGGTCCCAAGACCGTTTGGTCCCATGCGGTCCCAAGACCGATTGGTCTCGCGCGGTCCCAAGACCGTTCGATGCAAGCACAAGGATCGTTTGAAGAACTAAAGTCGCGCGACCACACCAAAGCAGACTGATCAAAGCAAGACCGTTTGGCGCTCAAACGACCTCCAAACCGTTTGATGCCCAAACGGTCTCAAGACCGTTTGGTGCCCAAACGGTCTCGAGACCGTTTGGCGCCCAAACGGTCTCGAGACCGTTTGGCGCCCAAACGGTCTCAAGACCGTTTGGCACCCAAACGGTCCCCAGACCGTTTGGCGTCAGATCTAAAACTATAAATAGACCCCCAGGGTCCCCATTTGAGGCATCGGTTCCGGACGCCGAAAGGCTGCCAGAGCACCATCCCGATCAAGTTCCACTCCACCTACAGCTGGTGTTGCGTCCAAGGAGGCTAAGAAGGAGAAGAAGGCGGAGCAAAGAGCGCATCTTCTTCACCGGGCTGCGTCCACCTTCTGCACCGAGCTCATGGCGGATCTATCTTCTTCTTCTATCTTTCTTGTACCTCGCATCATGAGCGAGTAGTCCTCTTTCGCTGGGGTGCGGGGACTAGCCCCGCTGCCCATGCAAACCATGTTCTCTTGTTAAACTTTCCATGTCAATGTATATAACTCTTCATTTTGTCGTTTATCGTTAAGCTTGTGAGTTGGTTATGTGCGTGTTTCCATCTTTGTGCTCCCTATGTTGCGAGAACTTCAATGCATAGGTATGAATGTCGTTTAGCATGTTAGACTCCTTGACGAGAACTTCCGATAGGATTCCTTGAGGTAGTAGGTGTAGGATCCGCGAGGGGATGGTCCGCCTAACCTTCGGTGACACTTGTGTGCGCCTGACGCCCGAAAGGGGGGTTCACAGCCTTAGTTGGATTTTGTATCTTCGTGCTTTTCGTCGATGTTTACACGTACAATAGTCGCTTGTTTTCTTTGCGGTTTGCGCGGTTGACTCCCTGATTAGAAATAGGATGGGATTTCATCGAGGTCGTAAGTGTATGATCCGCGAGGGGACGGTCCGCCTAACCTTCGGTGACACTTCTGTGCGCCTAACGCCCGAAAGGGGGGTTCACAGCTTCCGTGGATTTCTGTATCTTCAGAGCCGTAAGACGTATGATCCGGATGGCGATGAGAAATCGGCTGCCTATGGTGACGCTTACGCGGACCTGACGCCCGTAAGGGGGGTTCTGCAGCAGCTCTACTTGGAGTGTTATTTCGTGCCTGGATTGTTCGCAAGAGAGTATGATTGTGTGTGTAGCGGTGGTCAAACCCGGTACCATCCCAGCGATTTCGTATCATTAATCTAAACCCATCTTTTATTCCACATTTACTTTCTTGCAATTAGTTTAATCAAACCAAAATCAACCTATTGTTCTAAATATTAGTTTTACTTGAGCTAGATATAACTGACAATGATTCTTAAAAACGTTGTCCTTTGGGTTCGATCCTAAACTATACTGCGATAAGATCCGTCCGCTTGCGGGTGGTATTGTTGCACTTGGTTTTGGTAAAAGCTCGGGGATATAAACCCCGAGTGAATTTGTTAGTGCATTCAAAAGCCACATCAAATTCTGGCGCCGTTGCCGGGGACAACGGAATCAGTCAGTCAAATCAAGTTCTTTTAAGACTAATCTAGGATTTTGTTTTTTTCTTTTTGAAACTATCGCTTATCTACTTGATCTTTATTCTACTCCAAGGATCTCACTTTCAAACCTTTTTAAGTTTCAGGTGCTCTTGACGATTAGTGTATGCTCCGTTCGGATAGTCTCGGACTGACTGCGAGCTTTGATCCCGAGATCGATAGAACCTTCCATCGTCAGATCCGAGAGAATCAAGCCAGAATGGCGCAAGAAGAAGAAGTAGCCCGTAGGGTAGCTCAAGCCATCAATGCGCAGAGAGAGAGGTTCATGCAAGAAGCTAGAGCTGCGGTTCAACAGGAGATCTTAGCAGCACAAGCAGCAACGCATGCAGCGGAACTTCAGAAGGATCTTAGAGAGTTCTCTATCCCAAAGGCCGCAAATGTATATCATCCGGTGCAGCCTCCTCCCATCGAAGCTGCCAACTTTGAGATTAGAGCACATTGGATAACCTTGCTTCAGAACAACCCATTCTACGGTAAACAAGCTGAAGACAGCCAAGGTCATCTTCTCAGATTCATTGACCTGTGTGCCATGACGAAGCAAAATGGAGTCTCTGATGATGCTATTCGACTCCGTCTCTTCAAGTACTCTCTGGCTGACAAAGCCATTAGTTGGTACAACTCACTGCAGAGTGATGTACCCATCACCACCTGGGAGCAGCTTCAAAACGCCTTTCTGGAAAAGTTCTACCCCCCGTCCCTTACATACGAAATCAGGGGACGAATCACAAATTTCACTCAAGTCCCAGGAGAAACTCTTTCCGAAGCTTGGGAGAGGTACAAGGAGCTCCTACGAAAATGCCCACACCATGGAATTCCTAAGAATCAGCTGATCGAGATATTCTATAGGGGTGTGGAAGATGATGTTAAGATGTTCCTTGATTCCTCGTCCGGAGGGAACTTCATGCGGCAAAGTTACGACAGCGCATGGAGAGTTGTCACCCTGGGAGCAGAAAACCAAGCCAACTGGGGTAGATCTGTTGGTAAAGGAGTCCTAAAGGTAGCTATGGCTGATGCTATCCCAGAATACAAATCTATAGCTGAAACTTTGAAAGTCTTGGTCGCAAAGCAAGATCACATAGAATCATCCCTTGCTGCAATTGGAAGAGGACATTCTCCAACTAGGCAACCAGAACAAGTCAAGTCCACTTCTTTGTTTTGTGAAGCGTGCAAAGGCACTGACCATTCAACATTATCATGCAATGTTCTCTATGATGTTGTTTTAAGCAATGCCTGTGGACAAGGAGATAGTTGCCAGATGGAAAATCTTAATGCTATTAACACCAACCCTGGGCAGAACTTTTACAATCCAAATCAAAATAGGAATCACCCAGGCTTCCAGTACGGAAATCCTTCAGGAGCTATGAACTCACATCAATTTGTTCCAAATAATCAACCAAGAGGCCCATCTGGGTATCAGTTTAATCAGCTACAGAACTTTGGGAATCAAGGAAACTTCAAGGGAAACTTTCAGAACAGAAACTATAACAATTATCAGAACAACTCTCAGTATCAAAACTTGAACCAACAACAGGGTCAAACAGGACCTATCCCTTCTGATGACAAGCTATCTACCATCGAGAAGTTATTGCAAACACAACAAACGATGATAGCCAATCAACAAGCCCAGCAGTAGGCTATTGAAACTCAACTAGCTCAACTTGCTGCTAGTATTAAGCCACAAGCTGGGATCTTCGCTGGACAACCTGAGAACAATCCGAAACATCCGGAGCAGCTGAAGGTTATCGCCACAAGATCAGGGAAAAGTTATTCGGATCCACCAGCAAAAACAACTATGGATATCCCTGAGGAGAATGAACCCTTGACTGATCAAAACTCAACAACATCAGAACCGCAACCGAAGGAGAGAAATAATGATAAGGGGATTTCTGAGAAACCTACCAATGAAGAAGTAGAGACTCCTGAACCAGAAATTCCTGTATATAAGCCTCGTGTCCCTTTCCCATCCCGTCTGAGGGAAACCAAGTTTGATACTAGATTCATCAAATTCAAAGAAGCTATGAAGAAGCTCCATGTTGATATACCATTCTTAGATGCTCTTAATGAGATACCAGCATGGACCAAATATCTAAAGTCGCTTCTCACCAAGAAGTACATCACGAAAGAATGTGAAACTATGAAATTGGCTGCAACTACATCAGATATCATATTAAGCAAGATGCCGAAGAAACAAAAAGATCCAGGATCCTTCGGAATCTCATGCCACATTGGTGATTCATCATGTAAGAAAGGATTGGCAGATCTTGGCGCAAGTATTTCTATTATGCCGCTGAGTCTATGCAAGAGATTAGGGTTCGAAGAATTGCTTCCAACTACCATGACAATTCAACTTGCGGACAATTCAGTAAAAAGACCATTAGGAATTCTCGAAGACATCCCGGTCAAAGTAGGCAAGGACGCATATGTCCCATGTGATTTTGTCATCATGGACATAAAAGAAGACACCAAATACCCTATTATCTTCGGTCGCCCCTTTCTCGCTACTGCGAGAGCTCTTATCGATGTTGAAGCCGGAACCTTACTGCTCAGGTTAGGAAAAGAAACTCTGGAGTTCAAAGTCTTTGAAAGCATGAGGAGACCGAGTATACAGGAGGAAGTCTATCTGATAGATTGTGTTGAGCAGATGTCACAACTTACTCAAGAATATCACGAGTCATGCGATCCTTTGGAAACTTCTCTATATGACCCTTTTAATGATGAACATACCGACCAACAAGATAAGGATTGCGCCGAACCTCCCGACTCTGCTAAGGGAAATCCTGAAGCTACCGATGAGGAATTGAAGGTTACCGAAACCCCAGAAGAAATCAGTGAAAAACCAGAACCTCCTGAAATGAAGCCCCTACCTGAAGGACTGAAGTATATGTTCTTATATGATCTCAAAGTTTGTCCCGTCATTTTAAACTCTGGCTTAACAACCAAACAAGAAGAGCAACTTCTGGAAGTTTTAAAGGAGAGCAAGAAAGCCATAGGCTACAGAATGAGTGACCTCACAGGGGTCAGTCAAGCTTTGTGCATGCACAGAATTCCCATGATGGAAGACCATAAGCCAACAATCGAGCATCTACGAAAATTAAACCCGAATATGAAGGAAGTGGTCCGTCGTGAGATCATCAAACTCCTTACAGCTGGAATAATATACCCGATATCGGACTCACCATGGGTGAGCCCAGTTCATGTTGTACCCAAGAAAGGAGGTACCACTGTCACAAGAAATGAAAACAATGAGCTCATCCCCACCCGAACAGTGACTGGGTGGAGGATGTGTATTGATTATAGAAAATTAAACAAGGCCACTCGGAAGGATCATTTTCCTATGCCCTTCCTCGATCAGGTTTTGGAAAGATTGGCTCACCAAGAATACTTCTGTTACCTGGACGGTTACTCTGGATTCTATCAGATCCCCATACATCCAGATGATCAAGAGAAAACAACTTTCACCTGTCCCTTCGGGACATATGCTTTTAAAAGGATGCCATTTGGCTTGTGTAATGCCCCTGCAACTTTTCAACGTTGCATGACTGCCATTTTTGCAGGGCTTACTGAAACAGTTATGGAGGTTTTCATGGACGACTTTTCTGTATATGGTGACTCCTTTGATTCTTGTCTTAAGCACCTCTCCATGGTACTCAAACGCTGTGAAGAAGCACATCTGGTGCTAAATTGGGAGAAATGCCACTTTATGGTAAAGGAAGGCATAGTTTTGGGCCACAAGGTTAGCAACAAAGGAATTGAAGTTGATAAAGCCAAGATAGAAGTCATATCTAAATTGGCAATACCCACAAATGTGAAAGAAGTTCGTGCTTTTCTCGGTCACGCTGGATTCTATAGAAGGTTTATACATGATTTTTCTAAGATAACAAACCCGATGACCAATTTACTTCTCAAAGATGCTAATTTCAATTTCAATAAGGAATGCATCAAAAGTTTCGATACGCTGAAGAAAGCCCTTACGACTACCCCCATTATTAGAGCTCCAAATTGGGAGCACCCCTTTGAAATTATGTGTGATGCCAGTGACTACGCAGTGGGGGCAGTCTTAGGACAATGCATTGAGAAGAAACATTATGTTATCTATTATGCATCGAAAACCCTCGACGAAGCTCAAAGGAACTATGCCACTACTGAAAAGGAACTTTTGGCAGTCATCTATGCCTTCGATAAATTCAGATCCTACCTTACCGGTTCAAAGGTAATCGTTTACACAGACCATGCTGCCATCCGTTACCTTATGGCAAAGAAGGATGCTAAGCCAAGGCTGATCAGATGGATACTCCTTCTACAAGAATTTGACCTAGAAATACGAGATAAGAAAGGGACGGAGAATGTCGTAGCAGATCACCTGAGTCGCATCCACACTCTGGATGCTGAAGGAATTCCGATAAACGACTCTCTACCAGACGATCAACTTATGAGAGTCTCAGAATCTAAACCATGGTATTCAGACTTAGTAAACTACCTTGCCGCCAGAGTCATCCATCCTCAATACGCAGGGAATGGTCTGAAGAAATTTATGCATGATGTGAAGCATTACTATTGGGATGAACCATATCTTTTCAAACTCTGCGCGGATAGATTGTATAGACGTTGCGTCGCCAAAGAAGAAGCCCATTCCATTTTGGAACAATGCCACTCAGGACCCGTGGGTGGGCATATGAGCAATAAAAAGACTGCCTTAAAAGTTTTGCAATGTGGATTTTTCTGGCCAACTTTATCCAAGGACTGTTATGATTTTGTCATATCATGTGATAAGTGTCAAAGAGCTGGCAATATAACCAAGAGAGATGAAATGCCACTGAATCTATGGCAAGAAGTAGAGATATTTGACGTCTGGGGAGTAGACTATATGGGGCCATTCCCATCTTCTAATGGATTCTCTTACATCCTTGTGGCGGTGGACTACTTCTCCAAATGGATTGAAGCTATACCAACCGTCACTTGTGATTCGAAACCAATCATCAAACTATTCAAAGATATTATCTTCCCACGGTTCGGAGTGCCGAGAACCGTGATTTCTGATGGAGGCTCCCATTTCATCGAAAGAAGCTTCGAAGCTCTATTAAAAAAATATGGCGTCTCACACAAGGTAGCCTCTCCTTACCATCCACAGACCAGTGGACAGGTAGAAGTCTCTAATCGACAACTAAAGGCTATCCTTGAGAAAACCGTCGGGCGTAATCGAAAAGATTGGGCGAAAAAAATCAACGATGCCCTATGGGCTTATCGCACTACTTATAAAACTCCCCTTGGTACTACTCCTTTTCGTTTGATATATGGAAAAGCTTGTCACCTTCCGGTCGAATTAGAACATAAGGCATGGTGGGCAATTAAACAATTAAATTTGGATATAAAGGAAGCATGGCAAGCCAGGATTCTGCAACTCAACGAGATGGATGAACTTAGAATGACGGCCTATGAAAATGCTCGAATCTACAAGGAACATACAAAACTTTGGCACGATGGACATCTGAAAAGAAAAGACATTCAAGTGGGAGACCAAGTTCTGGTTTTTAACTCAAGATTAAGGATATTCCCAGGAAAACTTCGCTCACGCTGGTCTGGACCATACATTGTCAAAAGCATCTCTCCTCAGGGCACTTTCTCTTTATGGAGTGCAGAGTCGGGTGAATTCATAACCAATGGCCACCGCCTGAAGAGATATTTCACCACAACAGACATAGGCACCAAATCAACGCTGGAACTCACCGATCCTAAGGATCCCACATGACGACGAAGGACTCTGTCGAGCCATCGATATAAAACAAAGGCGCTTGTCGGGAGGCAACCCAACCAATAAATCTGTTTTACCTTTCTTTCCCCAATTTTGTTTTTAATTTTCCTTAAATAAAATTTGCCTTATGGATAGTTTTCTTTCAGGATACGAGATCGGATTGGTGCTGATCACAACGAATTCATTCTCGGCAGTCATACCTGGTGTTTCCTTTCCCCTCCATCTTGAATTTAGGGTTTGCTCGAGGACGAGCAAATCTCTAAGTTCGGGGTGGAGGGTGGGTGGTACGTATTCCACTTCCACATACACACCCTCTTTATACTCAATATGTCTCTATCATAAAATTTTTCAAAATTGTGAACAGATACTTGATGGAATTTTGTCTTTTATTGATAAAAATGTAACTAACTGTTTGCTATGCATCTTCTATCATAACATCCTCCTTATTCGAAACAAATCCCCAAGAGGACTGACTTTTGAAAGTTGCCTGAAATCATCCTGTGAAACTTATGATTCCTAACATCATAATCCTTTTTACATAATGACAAGTATCTGTCAAACTGATAGGGATCAAACACGTTGCGCTTCCTAACTGACTAATGGAACAATGGCTCAGAAACCCCACCGGATCCGCACCAAGTCATTATTTGAGCAGAGTATGACAAAGAGAATAACCCGGTTTTGAATTGTAAATCAAGTTGCATCCTGATCTGAACTCTCTTCTACACTTCTTCTATCATCTTCGTATCCCTCCATCCATAAATACCACCAAAATAGCCAAACTTGTGCCAAATCCCTAAGTTCGGGGTGGCACGCCACTTTCCCCATATCCGCTTCTTCCATACCCCTTCCAATAAGTAGGGGCGTACCACCAAAAATGCAATCTCGAGTCGAATAGAGGAGAGATCTGCAATAAAAAGATGCCAAAGTGCACACAAAATAAATGCAATCTCGAGTCGAATAGAGGAGAGATCTGCAACAAAAGATGCCATAGCGCACACAAAAAAAAAAAACAAATAAAAATCTCGAGTCGAATAGAGGAGAGATTTTCTTCTTCCTTTCATACCACCTTTCACTCATTTTTCTACCTAAGGGCACAATACATGCCCTACCATCCTTAACAATACCAGTGTCAGATCAAATGCATACTTGTTGATTCTACGGGTATCTCAGAACTCCTACGACACTCTTTGACATGCTTGGTGTTAGAAAAGGCGGGGAGGAAGCGTTGTTGGGAAACGAACTCAGGAACGAAGCTATGGAAAGACGTGTTTAGTGGTCCCAGGAAGTTGAGGTACTCATTCATACTGAGCAGAAAGAAAACACTTGTGATGTGAAGATGAAGAAATCACATGGATCGAAAGTATTTCATTAGGCAACAGTTTCAAATTTTATGTTACTCGAGGACGAGCAACAATTTAAGTTCGGGGTGTTTTGATGAGTGCATACTCATCATAATTTTCAATTACCTTTTTGGAACAATTTAATATCTTTTCCACATCTTTTCACCCTAATATGAATCATAATGCACAAAACTACTAAGTAATTCAATAATCAAGGTTTTAACTAAATATCTTTCATTTTATGCAGGTACAGCAGGCAACTCCATGCAAACGGTCTCAAGATCGTTTGGATCCATGCGGTCTCAAGATCGTTTGCTGGAATACACAAAGAAACAAGACGAAACCAGTTGCCCAAGAAGTCCATGCGGTCCCAAGACCGCTTGGTCCCATGCGGTCCCAAGACCGTTTGGTCCCATGCGGTCTCAAGACCGTTTGGTCCCATGCGGTCCCAAGACCGTTTGGTCCCATGCGGTCCCAAGACCGTTTGGTCCCATGCGGTCTCAAGACCGTTTGGTCCCATGCGGTCCCAAGACCGTTTGGTCCCATGCGGTCTCAAGACCGTTTGGTCCCATGCGGTCCCAAGACCGTTTGGTCCCATGCGGTCTCAAGACCGTTTGGTCCCATGCGGTCCCAAGACCGTTTGGTCCCATGCGGTCCCAAGACCGTTTGGTCCCATGCGGTCTCACGACCGTTTGGTCCCATGCGGTCTCAAGACCGTTTGGTCCCATGCGGTCTCAAGACCGTTTGGTCTCAAGACCGTTTGGTCCCATGCGGTCCCAAGACCGTTTGGTCCCATGCGGTCTCAAGACCGTTTGGTCCCATGCGGTCTCAAGACCGTTTGGTCCCAAGACCGTTTGGTCCCATGCGGTCCCAAGACCGATTGGTCTCGCGCGGTCCCAAGACCGTTCGATGCAAGCACAAGGATCGTTTGAAGAACTAAAGCCGCGCGACCACACCAAAGCAGACTGATCAAAGCAAGACCGTTTGGCGCTCAAACGACCTCCAAACCGTTTGATGCCCAAACGGTCTCAAGACCGTTTGGTGCCCAAACGGTCTCGAGACCGTTTGGCGCCCAAACGGTCTCAAGACCGTTTGGCGCCCAAACGGTCCTGGCGTCAGATCTAAAACTATAAATAGACCCCCAGGGTCCCCATTTGAGGCATCGGTTCCGGACGCCGAAAGGCTGCCAGAGCACCATCCCGATCAAGTTCCACTCCACCTACAGCTGGTGTTGCGTCCAAGGAGGCTAAGAAGGAGAAGAAGGCGGAGCAAAGAGCGCATCTTCTTCACCGGGCTGCGTCCACCTTCTGCACCAAGCTCATGGCGGATCTATCTTCTTCTTCTATCTTTCTTGTACCTCGCATCATGAGCGAGTAGTCCTCTTTTGCTGGGGTGCGGGGACTAGCCCCGCTGCCCATGCAAACCATGTTCTCTTGTTAAACTTTCCATGGCAATGTATATAACTCTTCATTTTGTCATTTATCGTTAAGCTTGTGAGTTGGTTATGTGCGTGTTTCCATCTTTGTGCTCCCTATGTTGCGAGAACTTCAATGCATAGGTATGAATGTCGTTTAGCATGTTAGACTCCTTGACGAGAACTTCCGATAGGATTCCTTGAGGTAGTAGGTGTAGGATCCGCGAGGGGACGGTCCGCCTAACCTTCGGTGACACTTGTGTGCGCCTGACGCCCGAAAGGGGGGTTCACAGCCTTAGTTGGATTTTGTATCTTCGTGCTTTTCGTCGATGTTTACACGTACAATAGTCGCTTGTTTGCTTTGCGGTTTGCGCGGTTGACTCCCTGATTAGAAATAGGATGGGATTTCATCGAGGTCGTAAGTGTATGATCCGCGAGGGGACGGTCCGCCTAACCTTCGGTGACACTTCTGTGCGCCTAACGCCCGAAAGGGGGGTTCACAGCTTCCGTGGATTTCTGTATCTTCATAGCCGTAAGACGTATGATCCGGATGGCGATGAGAAATCGGCTGCCTATGGTGACGCTTACGCGGACCTGACGCCCGTAAGGGGGGTTCTGCAGCAGCTCTACTTGGAGTGTTATTTCGTGCCTGGATTGTTCGCAAGAGAGTATGATTGTGTGTGTAGCGGTGGTCAAACCCGGTACCATCCCAGCGATTTCGTATCATTAATCTAAACCCATCTTTTATTCCACATTTACTTTCTTGCAATTAGTTTAATCAAACCAAAATCAACCTATTGTTCTAAATATTAGTTTTACTTGAGCTAGATCTAACTGACAAGGATTCTTAAAAACGTTGTCCTTTGGGTTCGATCCTAAACTATACTGCGATAAGATCCGTCCGCTTGCGGGTGGTATTGTTGCACTTGGTTTTGGTAAAAGCTCGGGGATATAAACCCCGAGTGAATTTGTTAGTGCATTCAAAAGCCACATCAATGAGCAACATCTATGGAAAGCATTGATGTTTTTGAAGAAACACATGTTGTACACCAAGTTCAACAAGTGCGGGTTTTGGCTGAGCATAAGTTCAGCAGTGCACCAATGTTTGTTCTACCAGAGCAAGGGAAAGGTTACATTGTCTTTTATGATGTGTCAAATAACAACTTGGGATGCGTGTTGGTGTAGGATAAGAACATGATTTCTTTTGCTTTGCGACAACTTAAGAAACACAAGGAGAACTACCTAACACATGATCTGGAGCTTGCAGATGTGGTCAATGCTTTGAAGATTTGGAGACACTATCTTTATGGAGAGAAGTTTCAAATCTTCACCGACCACATGAACCTTTGGTGTATGTTATTAAAGTAGGAGTTGAAGATGTGACAGAGGAGATGGATGGAGTTGATTAAGGACTATGATTGCATGATAGACTACCATCCGGGGAAGGTGAGTGTGGTGGCTAATTCACTTAGCAGGAAGTCTTCTTCATCATTTCATCTGATTGTCACGACATGTGGATTGGCCACTCCCTACGACTGACTCATAGCATAGAATCGAGTTGTCACCTATTTTCATCCATGTCCTATATTGTCCTGTCCAGAGGAACCTACCTGTGATAGCTAATTGTGTCCTCTTCTGCCACCACTACTGAACTATTGCTGTTGAGAACCCCGTTGATTCTGCCTCAGTTGTTCTGTCACCTCCTCATCCTTCAAATGGCAAAGCAACCTTGTATGCCTAGTCTGTTCACACTTATAATAGGTTTTAGCCTCATACCATGGCCTAGAAGGCCCTTTTACTGACACTGACGTTGCACTGTATGCTCCAACTTGTGGGAAAATACAACATCTACCCTTTCTCAGGGACCACTATGACGGCACCACTGATCTCTGCTCAGAGTAAGCTGACCGCTACTGTGACTGCAGTGTATAAAACCTCAGCATCTTAAAGCCTCCAGATTACTATCCCTGAAACTATGTTGGTCTCTTCTTAAAGTCAGTGTCACACTTCTCGATAATAGTATGCTCGGTCCTCCTCACTAACTCCATAAAAGTAGATAACCTCTACCTATTATCATAAGCATTTCTACTTCTAAGGAATGAGCTACAAAATGTGCAAGGTGGTTGGCATTCCATACAAAGCTAGAGGGAGGTGCTTCTATTTAGAGTGGATATGCCATGAAGAAAGCTTAACTTAATACTAAATGCAATAGCATCATCTACTCCACCCTCACTCCAATCAAGCTCAGCTAGATTTTTGCTTGGTCATAGCCTATGAGATTTGGGATACGATATGTATTATCTATGAATGCTCCAAGCAAGTGAAGGAATCCAAGGTGTAAATTCTCAATGGACTTCTTGAAAACTTCAAGATTGGTAAGAAGGAAGGAGTTTCTGAAATGTATGCAATGCTCAAAACTATTGTCAATGGACTTTATGCTTTGGGTCAACCTATGTACCAATGAAAGATCAACTCAAAGATCCTTATAAGTCTCCTTAAGAGATGGGAAACTAAGGTGACCACAATTGAACAAACCGAGTCTCTTGGTGATGTTCCCATTGAAGAGCTCATTGGCAATCCACAAGCCTTTGAAGTAAGACATGACAAGCAAGATGAAGAAGATGAGCAACAAGAGAAAAACTAATAAGATCAAAGATGTAGACTTTGATGCTCAATTTGAAGCATAGTGTAAGAAGAACAACTTGATTACCAACATTCTCCACCTTCAAGTGAAGATGAATCCCCTAGTGATCTTGAGGCTCATTCTCTTCCTCCTCCACTCTAAGGTGCTATGGAAGTGGTCAAAATGGACACTACAAGAATGATTGTCATAAGGCCAAGAATACACATCACAAGAGAGGCTTTCCAAAGAAGGAGGATCACAATAAGGAGTGTAAATACAAGAAGAGGGAGAAGAAAGAAAGAAGGGGCAAAGATGCCACCCATGCCTATGGGGAGGAGTCTTCCTCTAGCGATTCTATCTCAAATGAAGGAGAGTGTAACATTTTCCTTATGGCATCTATAAATGAAGATGTAAGTGAGGTAAATGAGGTAATATAAATGAAATTTGTAAATATTCTCTCAAAAATATGATCCATTCTTCCCATTCTTCTTATTCTAAGTGAAAATATAAAAGAAGTGATTAGGAAAAATCATACATGATTTATATGCTAGAATTGAAGTGCTTGAAAAAAATGAGAAAACTCATATTGATAGCATGGACTCCTTGCAAGGGAAATTTCTTGAACTAGAAATTAAATATAATGGTGTTGGAACTAAAAATGTATTTATATTAAGAAAATGAATGATCTAAAGATGAAAACTAGGTATATGTTGAAGAACTTGTCATGCTTAGAACTAAAAATGCTAGATTCTTACTAAAGTAAATGATCTTGAATCTAGACCTATTTTTCTTAGTAAAGAAGTATCTAGCTTAACTCTTGAAAAAGATTATTACTTGAGTAAAGCTTTTTTTGGAGGACGACCTATTGCATGCTGACAATGATCTTTCCATTCTTTATTCTACAACCATAAATTTTAGTAATGATAATCATATGCTTGGAGAGACCTTGAAAAAAGTCCTTAGAGGGAAAAAATCCCTTCATGAAGTTCTAGAACACTCTACAAAACAAGTGGGTAGTAGTGGTTTGCGATATGAGGGTTCCCCTAAAAGCAAAGGGAAAGGTAAGAAAAGATCAAGAAACTTCCAATATACCATGGAGAGACTTTTGAATCGATGACATCTATGGTTTTCTCTCATTCTAAGTGTGATGATCATTACTCTACTTTTTGTCCTTACAAGAATAATTGGACCAACCCCAACATGAAATGGGTCCCCAAGCTAACTCTAGATCCCAAAGTTTAGATTGGGAACGTATCTCTCCTTTCTATGTAGGATAAAGGAAAATGGATTGTTGATAGTGGATTCTCAAAGAACATGACTGGTGATAGAGACCACTTCAACACTCTCACATAAAAGAAAGGAGGCTTAGTGACTTTTGGGAACAAAAAGAAAGGTATTGTGATAAATGAGGGTGATGTACGTTATTCTCTATGCATAAAGAATGTTCCTTTGTGGATAGACTAAATCACAATTTAATTAGTGTTAGTCAACTTTGTGATAATGGATATGTTGTTATCTTTACCTCTCATAAATGTTTTCTAATAGATCACCTTTCCTACAATGTTATATATAAGCGAACTAGAAGTGGATATCTCTATATTATAATTCTTGATTCTCTTAAGCCTATTCTTGTTAAATACCTAGTCATTGATAAAAATGATGTATCTTTGTGGCATCGTAGGCTTGGTCATGTAAATCTGCATGAATTGAAGAAGTTGAGTAAAAAGGACTTTGTCAAAGGACTTACAAATTTTGATTTTGATAAGGATGAGGAACTCCAATCTTGTATACAAGGAACACAAACTAAATCTACGTTTAAATCCAAAGGAGTCCTTAGCACCAAGGGGGTTCTTAAGCTTCTTCACATTGATCTATTTGGACCAACGATCTTATAAGGGTTTCTTTCTTGACTATATCACTACAAGTAGATCATATAGAGTATCCAACATTGAACTATCTAAAGTAGAAGAATCTATCAATGTTAAGTTTATTAAGACTAACCCATCTATTTCCATGAATATTGTGTATGATGATGTTGTAGATGAAGTAATTTCCTAGATTAAAAGAGCTCAACATTAACAACAAAGGAAAAGAGGTGGTTAAGGAAGATTTCTCAAAAGAGGAAGAAAGAAAGAACCAACTCGTTGCTTTGCTAAAGATAATCCAAAAGAGCTCATCATAGATTATCTAATTGAAAGAGTGAAGATGTGGGTTGTTTTCAGCAGAGCACAAGCCAAGAACACCTCCATCTCACAACTTGAGCCAAAGAATGTCAAAGAAGATCTTAAGGATGATGAGTGAATTTTATATATGCATGAAGAACTAGAGTAATTTGAATATAACAAAATGTGGGCTCTAGTGCCAAAACAAAGTCATAGAAAGATCATTGGGAAAAGTGTGTCTACAAGAACAAACTTGATGAAAGTGGTAAGGTGGTAACAAACAAGGCAAGGTTAGTAGTACAAGGTTAAAATCAAAATGAATGTATTGACTTTGACGAAATTTATGCTCCTGTTTCTAGACTTGAATCTATTAGAATGCTACTTGTTTTCACTAGTCATAAAAATTTCTTATTATATCAAATGGATGTTAAAAGTGTGTTTGTGAATTAAAAAACAGAGGAGGAAGTTTATGTGGCTCAACCTCCTGACTTTGAACATGATAAGCTTACTAACCATGTTTGTTTATTACAAAAATCTCTTTATGGTCTCAAACAAGCCCCTAGAGCTTGGTATGAGAAATTTAGAAACTTTTTAATTGATAATGGTTATGTCATGGGAAAATTTGATTCAACTATCTTTCTTAAACACACTTCTAACAACTTCTTAATTATTCAAAATTATGTTGATGAAATCATTTTAGAAGGACTGGTCTTGATCTTTGCAAGGAGTTCATTCTTTTATGCAGAGTGAATTTGAAATGAGCATGATGAGGGAGATCACATTCTTCCTTTTCTTTTAAATAAAGAAAACAAAGGATGGAAACTTCATTAACCAAGGCAAATACACAAGTGAACTCTTGAAGTGCTTTTGGATGGAGAACACAAAGCCAATGGATACCCCCATGTCAAACACCTCCAAACTTATAAGGATGAAGAAGGTGAAAATGTAGATGAGAAACTCTATAGAGGTATGATTGGTATCTTATTATACTTAACTACCTCGAGACCGAATATCATGTTTAGTGTTGACTTGTGTGCTAGATTTCAATCAAGTCCTAGAAAATCTCATCTTATAACTGTTATGAGGATTCTAAGGTACCTAGCCAAGACTCAAAATTTTAGACTATGGTATCCTAAGTTAAGGTACTTTACTCTTACAACATATAGTGATTTGGATTATGTTGGGTGCTTAGTTGATAGAAAATTCACAAGTGGTGCTTTCTTCCTCGTAGGAGCATGCTTGGTTTCTTGGTTCTCTAAGAATCATAACATCGTGTCTCTTTCAACTACTGAGGATGAGTAAATTGTAGCTGGAAGTTGTTGTGCCCAAGTACTATGGACAAATCAAATGCTCTAAGACTTTAATGTTTTCTACGTGCTTCTCCTATTTACTGTGATAATACTACTGTGATAAACCTATCATACAATCTTATATTGCATAGTTGAGCTAAAAACATAGACATCCACCATCATTTCCTTTATGACCACATTGCTAAGAAAGACATATATATCACACATGAGGACACAAAAAATTAACTTGTGGACATTTCCACAAAACCTCTAGCTAGAGAGAAATTGACTTTCATTGGATAAAAATTGCCTATTAATGATCTTGATGATAATTCTACACCATCTACCTTATATTTTCGTATATCTCTATGTTGTTGCTGAATTATACCTATCATTTCCTACATTTGCCAAGTTTTAGTGCTTTATTTGACTGAAATTAGACTTTTTTTGCAAACGAGTCTTTTATCACAAAATAGTAGCATGTGATGATTAAAAAGTGTCCATATATACTTAAGATGCATGATAGGCTAGAGAAATGCTTCACATAAAACTCTAGGAATCTGAAATTACATGTCTTATCTTTGTGATAGACATGATGTCGATTGAGTTTGTCCTTTGGGTAACTTGACTGACGACCTGACCAAAGGTTGAATTGTACACAACATTTGCTGAGTTACCCAAACTACAAACTCTACTAACAACACTATTTAGCCAACATTAAGTAGGACCTTTTGGTTTATTTATTACTTCTCAATTAATGGAAACTGACTGAAATCTCCTCTCTGTCGTTCGCCCCTAAACCCTAGCTATCCCTAACCATCTCCTAGATCCTTCATACCTACTTTCTCCTTCCCTAACCCCTTCCTAGGTTAGTTTAGGTGTGTTGTTGTAGGTTCTTGCTTTGGTTTCTCCATCCATTCTCATCTCTTCTCTGTTCCCTCTCTTGTGTTGCCCCCTGGTGTCTAGCAAGAAGAAGAGAAGCAACTCTTCTAGGAACCCAAATCCTACTCCTTCTCAGATTCTAGCATATGATGGAGCATACTTCATCCATCAAAAAGCATAAGCTTATATAAGGAGATCCTAGCTTGTGCAATCTTTCTTGTTTGACCTTTGGTGGAGTTTAAGGACTAGTTTCTACCTAATATTTGTGAACTTTTCAATGACCAATGCTTAGGTGCTCTGTGTGTAGATTGTTTTTGCTTCTTCAATTAATATGTAAGCACAAAAGGGGTTCATGAATTCTATGCTAACTTGACTTGGTACTACACTTCTCTTGTTCCTCCACCATCCACCAAAATTGTTCTCTCCACCATGGCTGTCAAAACTCAACTTTCAATCTCTAAGGATGACCTCAACTCCTATTTGATTGTAGCCACTCCCCTCTTAGTAGTAAGTTGGTTGTTGTGGGCTCTGATCTCCAAACCATGACATAAACACGATTAAAACTTAGCGGAAGTGAATCGGTAATCAGCGGAAGACAAAAATCATGGGAAATTAAAACTTTTCGAGATAAGAACTTGGATCCATAAAACTTCTTTCATAAAGAGAGATAAACTATTTACATCTCAGGATAATTACTTCTTGAGTAATTATATACATCAAGATACAAAATCTCAAGATCACTAAACAAAAGACTCCAAGACCTGAGAGTACAGAGGATACATAAGACTGACTCTAACTACACCACATGGCAGGACAAATCTCCACCTGAGATTACTTCTGCCCCTGGTGCTGCTGCTGAGACTGGTCACCTGTAGGCTGGTTCCTTCGTCTCCGACGTCCACCTAAAAAGTTGAAGTCTACGGGGTGAGACAATTATACATAATTGTCCCAGCGAGAGTTATAACTCTTCGCCAGAAGCTTTATTATAACATCAAAGAATATCTTAAGCAGTAAGACCTTCAAAGTATTCTATAACAGTTGCAGGTATAACAAGATCTCTACAATTAGGAGATATGAAGAATATAAGCACTATTGCAATGTAACATCAATCAACTAACTTGGAGTTATCTCTAACAAGTTATACTACATGGTTGATTATATTTTACAAACAACATTATGCCCTGTGGAGATGAGGCATACCACTCATACTCCAACTGATCGCTGAGAAGTCACATCAGTATCATACATAGGTCATTAAGAGAGTCGGATTCTCATGACCTTCACCTTCCTCAGTCAGTAAGAGGATCACTTGTAGGACATCTTGTGTCTCTACTGCTATAGCTCACCAGGGTAAACTGGTCCTTCGCTATTCTAGAGTCACAGTGGCGTTCTGTACTCTCTTCTTCATCAGGAGGTTTCATGTTTACCTACCACTGATATGGATATCTTACTTTCTTCGTCATCATGAGGTTTCATGTTTACCTACCACTGATACGGTATGGAATTATAGTGAAGGATGGATGGATTACACATCTACATCACTTTCCTACACTAGGATGTAAGGTTCTACACATCCATGTACCCCACATACTCAAAAGTATGTGCTCCAGGAGTTCCCTGAGGAAAACCTGTTTCGCCATCACTTAATCTCTAACAATGATGGATCTATGATCATGGCTCTACATTATACTTGATTAGTTAGGTACATTCAGTATTCTTTAACATCATACATTGTTCTTCAAACAATAATAGTAGCATAACAGCTATAAGAGAAGAATACTAAATGTAATATGCCTAACTCATATCAATCATCATTCCTCATTATCCTCATCATAAGTCATCTCTAAAGCATGACCTTGATGGTATTCATGGCTTTCACAGCTCATTATCATCATAGGATGCCATTGACAAGGCATCAAGTTACTTTTCTTATTCATAAGGCTAACAACATGCCTTTAATGAATAGAACATCAACATCCATACCTGGATATGATTACCTTCATATCAGAACCTGCATGGTTAATACAACTGATAAAGGTAATAAAAATAAGGAATATACTTCCTACTCTTGTCATAAGAGTTAAATCTCTAATTCATATCAAATAGAGTTTAATACTCAAAAGCATGCCATTACCCTATAATTAGGGTTTACTGTTCATATTATATGTCATCACCCTTGAATTAGGGTTTACTATTCACATTATATGTCATCACCCTTGAATTAGGGTTTACTATTCACATTACATGTCATCACCCTTGAATTAGGGTTTACTATTCACATTAAGGTGAAATGAACTCATAACATCATTATGTATGAATAACATCATCACTAATGCCCTTAGATTAGGTAAAGGTTCATCATTTATTATAATTAGGGTTTCTATGACCTCACACAGGTGGACCATACCCTAATTATGCTCACTTATGTGCATTGGAGATGCTTTACTTGAGTTTCCACTTAAAAAGGGTACTTTCTCTCTCTAGAAGTACTTTCTCTCTCTAGAAGTACTTTCTCTCTCATCATAATGTTAGGTGATGTCAACATCACTCTAAAACAGGTTGGATTGAGTCATCATAGGCTAACATAGCCAAAAACATCACCATTATGTGATTAGAGTTACTTTCTCTCTCTAGGGTACTTTCTCTCTCTAGGGTACTTTCTCTCTCTAGAGTACTTTCTCTCTCTAAAGTACTCTCTCTTTCATCATACTAATGGTTGATGATAACATTAGACTAGATCAAGTTGGATAGAGTCATTATGACTAAGAACATCATTCTCATGTAATTAGAGTTTGAATTGAGCAAGGTATAACTCAATTGACCCTTCAGGGGTATTTTGGTAATTCACCCCATTGATCATCATTATGGTCAAAAACCTTAGTCAAATAACCCCTTACTATCCTAGATTATCATTAGGGTTTGATTTGGGCAACATTGGACCATTTATATTATGAATTGATTGAAAGAAGTCAACTTGGAATTACATTGATTAATTTCAATCATTAATCATCAATTGAGTTGAGATCGGTTGAAAGTGTTGACCGTTTGACCACTTTGACTTTCCAAGACCGCGAGCCTCCTTCTAACTTCAAGACCGCGAGCCCCCTTAGGCTTCAAGACCGCGAGCCTCTTCAAGTGGTTCAAGACCGCGAAGCCCTCTCATTGGTTCAAGTTGATGTTGAGACCGCGAAGAGACGTTGACCGTTTGCCCATCTTGACCTCAGGACCGCGAGGCCCTTCACGGTCTTGAGACCGTGAGCCTCCTCTTGGTCTTGAGACCGTGAGCCCCCTCACGGTCTTGAGACCACGAGCCCTCTCACGGTCTTGAGACCGCGAGGCTCTCAAGGTCTCAACCGTTTGGTCCATCAACAAAATCAATAAAGCAATCGATGGTGTCAAACGATGTTGAAGCCCTCAAAAGGTCAAAGCTATGTTGACCACCTATGGATTGGGTCAATTAAGGTTATGCTTAACCAATTGGTCATTCAATTGACCCTCAATTGTTGACCAATTAGGATTGAAATCGATTCAATTAGGGTCTATCAATGTTCACCCATCAATACTCAACAATGTGCATCAACACAAGGTTGAACCCTTCAATTGAGCTCCAATTGGGCTCAAACTTGGCCCAAACGGTCTTGAGGTCATGTGGATGGACCCCACATGGTCTTGAGACCGTGTGACCAAGATTTCATCAAAATCTAAGGTGATTTGATAGGGGTTGAACCATGATTGAGCCACAAAACAGAATTTTGATTAAATTGATAACTTATTTGCAATTGGGTCCTCATTGGTCAAATTACTCAACCCTAGACCTTCAAACGGTCTTGGGTGATTTTCCTCTCGGTCTTGAGACCGTTTGGATGAGTTCCAAACGGTCTTGAGACCGTTTGCCCATCCAATTTTGGATTCTAGTGGAAATTCATCAAGGTTGAACAAATTGAGTTGATGATTATATCAATATTTAATTGCAATGTAATTTGGTGTAATTGTACCTTCAATTGGTCAACTATCCTTGACCCCAGACCTCCAAACGGTCTTGGTTGATTGCCCTCGCGGTCTTGAGACCGTTTGGTGACCCCCAAACGGTCTTGAGACCATTTAGGTCAATCAACCCTAAAAACCCTAATTAGGTCACCATAATTTCAGTACTGATTTTACCTAGGGTTAGCCCTAGTATTCACCCTTTAACTCTTAGCCAGTTTGGAATTAGACCATCAAACTTGGTGCGTTATTAATTAACATAATGTTGAACAGTAATTTCATATGGTCAACGCTTAGTCAACGACCTTACACGGTCTTGGGACCGTTTGCCCAAAAAGGCAATTTCAGACCGTTTGAAAATCAGTAATAAATTCATTTAAAGTTGTCACTTAAAAAGGTCATATCTCCCGATTCCTTTGGAGTTAGCCTCCCAAATGTTTAGGGTAATTATCCTATATAATTAGGAACATATTTCTTATACAGTCCATGCTCGGTCAATGGGGCCAAACGGTCTTGGAGACCGTTTGCCCTGTCGCGGTCTCGAGACCGTTTTCTCACCTCGCGGTCTTGAGTCCGAGAGAGCAAACTGTTGGGACCGTTTAAGAAAGTGAAAAGCGGTGGGTTTTTCTTGGAAATCACGCCTTCATCTCCTAGCTCAAGAACAGTACAGATATACCACGGGTTTGCTTGCAAAATAGCAAAGAACAGCAAGATACATGAAGGACTATCATCTAACCGCATATAAAAGATGTGTGTAGTAAAGCATGGGTTTAGAGTTATAAAACCTGCCTAAAGCTTGCTTCTTGAGCTCCAAGCTTTCAAGCTCCAAGCTCTAATGACGTCCTTGAGTTCCCACAGGTTGGCCAAGGTGAAAACTCCAAGAAAGGATGAAAAGAGATGGTTAGAAAGGTAGGGTTTCAAGAGTTAGCCATGAAGATGACCTTGAATTCGAGTTCTAACCATGGAATTAGGCAAGAAGAGGGGTTCAAACCTACCTTGCACCCTTGGTCGTTTCTCTTGAGCTCCAAGACAGTCCTTAGTCGGCCATGCAAAGAGGAAACCGTGATATGCACGAAGGAAAAGTTCCTTTGCTTGAGAGGTAGGGTATACATATACTTGGGTGATGTTTCATTAAAAGCCCATAAGTTTCCCCTAATTCCAACTAAGTCCTTCCTTAATTACTTGCTCGTCCCTTCCTCTTAATTCTAAGGACAAACCTTATATTAAGGTCTAGAAAAGAAGGCAAGGAAGAACAATCTAATAATAAGGTACATACATAAAGAGATATTGCACATATACCCTGATTATTCAATCACAAGGCATATTTCATAACTTGATAACTCAATTGTGGTGACTTCCTCATCATTTCTTCTCTAAATGATGGCAAGAGTCTAAAAAGATACTTTAGATGACATATTTTACAAATTGCATCCCTTAATTTGGGTAAATTGCATATAGGTCCCTGTAAATCAAAACAATGCTACAACTTTAAATAAAAAGGAGCAAATACTGAAATACATGTTTCTGGGAAACTTAATTACATGCTCAGAGTTAATCACAAGGATTTAATTACATATTAAGGCAAAACACCTAGGGTTAACTCATAACCCAGGTCAAGGATGTTACAAATTATCCACCCCTTACAAGGATTTCGTCCCCGAAATCGATAAAACATACTTTAAGAGAAAAGGGCAGGATACTTCCTTCTTATCTCATCCTCTAACTCCCATGTAGCTTCTTCAACACCACGATGGTTCCATAGGACTTTCACAAGACTTATATCTTTCTTCTTTAACTTTTTAATTCTTTTATCAAGGATTGACACTGGTCCCTCCTCATAGGATATGTCATAATTCAATTCTACCTCCATAGGTTGTAGAACTGACTCGGTGTCTGGGTGACATTTCTTCAACATAGAAATGTGAAACACAGGATGTAACCTTTGTAACTCAGGTGGTAGCTCTAGTCTATATGCTACCTTTCCAATCCGTTCAATGATT
Source organism: Alisma plantago-aquatica (assembly GCA_963693085.1). Classification (NCBI taxonomy): domain Eukaryota; kingdom Viridiplantae; phylum Streptophyta; class Magnoliopsida; order Alismatales; family Alismataceae; genus Alisma; species Alisma plantago-aquatica. The sequence continues at coordinate 985,994,054 of OY856410.1, read as the reverse complement.
GGATAAGGCCCCATATATCTAGGAGCTAACTTCCCCTTTCTTCCAAAACGAAGGACCCCTTTCCAAGGTGAGACCTTGAGATACACTCTGTCTCCAACCTGGAACTCTAAAGGTCTACGACATTTATCAGCATAAGATTTCTGCCTATCCTGAGCAGTCTTAATCTTATGTTGTATTACTTTAATCTTTTCTGTGGTTTGCTGCACAAGGTCAGGACCTAACAACTGATGCTCACCAATTTCAAACCAACACAAAGGTGATCTACAACGTCTACCATATAAGGCTTCATAAGGTGCCATATCAATACTATGCTGATAGCTATTGTTATAGGCAAACTCTATCAAGCTTAGGTGTAGATCCCAACTTCCGGTGAACTGGAGAACACATGCTCTCAACAAGTCTTCTAGGGTCTGTATGGTCCTTTCCGACTGTCCATCAGTCTGCGGATGAAAGGCCGTACTAAACCTTAGCTTGGTGCCTAAGGCTCTGTGTAACTGTTCCCAAAAATGACTCGTAAACTGAGGACCTCTGTCAGAAACTATTGTGACAGGAACTCTGTGCAAACGCACTATCTCTTGAACATACAACTCTGATAACCTTTCAGCAGAATAGGTTGTTTTGACAGGTAAGAAATGTGTTGTCTTAGTCAACCTATCAACAACTACCCAAATGGAATCATGTCCTTTGCTTGTCCTGGGTAGGCCAACAACAAAGTCCATGGTCACCTGGTCCCACTTCCACTGTGGTATGGGTAAGGTTGCATTGTACCTGCAGGCTTCTGGTGTTCAGCTTTAACTTGCTGACACACGGGACACCTCAGAACAAACTCTGCAACGTTCTTCTTCATCCCAGGCCACCAATACAGATCTTTCAAATTTCGATACATCTTGGTGCTCCCTGGATGCATAGCATACATGGAAGAATGGGCTTCTTCCAAGACTAACTTTCTCAAGTTGTCCACATCTGGCACTATCATCCTTCCATTATAACAAGCTACTTGATCTTCCGAGTCATGAAACCCGTCTTGCTTCTCATTTCCATATTCAGATCTTATATGTTGGACTGCAGTATCACCTAGATGTGCCTCTTTAATCTTCTCCCTTAGGGTAGGTTTAATATGCATCTCAGCTAACAAACCGGCTAACAATGACACTTTCAACTGTACATTGTCTTGCCTTAAAGATATAAACATATCTCTTCTAGAGCATACTAAAGAGTTTAGTTGTGCTCTATTCATGGTTGATGTTGCTGATTTCCTACTCAAGGCATCTGCAACAACATTGGCCTTGCCTGGATGGTAATCAATTGTACAGTCATAGTCCTTGATTAATTCCATCCAGCGACGTTGCCTCATGTTGAGCTCATGCTGAGAGAAGATATACTTAAGGTTTTTATGGTCTGTGAAAATCTGGAATGTCTCTCCGTAGAGATAATGTCTCCAGATCTTCAAAGCATGAACCACAACAGCTAACTCTAGATCGTGTGTTGGATAATTCTCCTCGTGTTTCTTAAGCTGTCGAGAAGCAAAAGAAATCACTTATTTATCCTGCATCAACACACATCCAAGTCCATTCTTGGAAGCATCACAGAAAACTATATACCCTTTTCCTTGTTCAGGTAGCACTAGCACAGGTGCACTTGTCAACCTCTCCTTCAGCAACTGGAAAGATTGTTGACACTTATCACTCCAAGAAAAAGGAACATCTTTCCGGGTCAACTTGGTCAAAGGTAGGGCTATAGAACTAAAGTTCTTAATGAACCTTCGATAATAGCCAGCTAACCCCAAGAAACTTCGAATCTCCGTCGGTGTCTTCGGTTGTTCCCAATGTAGAACAGATTCTACCTTTGTAGGGTCAACACGAATTCCTGAGGCAGATATCACATGCCCAAGAAAAGATACTTCCGGCAGCCAAAACTCACATTTGCTAAACTTAGCATACAGCTTATGTTCTCTTAGCAAAGTCAAAGCTTGGCGAAGATGCTGCTCATGCTGCTGGGCATCCTTACTATAAATCAGTATGTCATCTATGAAGACGACAACACACTGATCAAGGAAAGGTCGAAAAACTCTATTCATGAGTTCCATGAATGCAGTTGGTGCATTGGTTAGTCCAAACGACATAACTGTGAACTCATAGTGACCATATCTTGTCCTAAAGGCAGACTTGGATATGTCACTATCCTTAATACGGAGTTGATGATATCCAGACCTCAAGTCTATTTTTGAAAAGACGGTTGCACCACGCAACTGGTCAAAGAGATCATCAATCCTCGGCAGAGGGTACTTATTCTTTATTGTTACTTTATTGAGTTGTCTATAGTCGATGCACAACCGCATTGACCCATCTTTCTTTTTAACAAACAAGACCGGAGCACCCCAAGGCGAAGTACTTGGTCGGATAAAACCTCTCTCAAGTAACTCTTGAAGCTGTTTCTTGAGTTCTGCCATCTCGGCAGGCGCCATCCTATACGGAGTTTGAGCTATGGGTTTCGTATCTGGGATCAGATTAATTTCAAAATCAATCTCTTGAGGTGGTGGTATACCAGGAAGTTCTTCAGGAAACACATCTTCGAATTCCTTGACTATAGGAACTTTGGTAGGATTGGAACTTTCATTGGTAACATCTACCACATGGGCCAAGAATGCATAACATCCTTGCCTCAACAACTTATCAGCAACCATAGCTGATACAAGACATGTAGGCAGAATCTTTCTTTCACCTTGAAAGATCCATGTGCTGCTCTCATCAGCAAACACAGCCAACTTGGACTCACAATCCAAGACAACTCTATACCTTTCTAAGGTATCCATCCCAAGGATTATATCAAATCCCTACATATCAAGTGGTATAAGATCCACTTGAATGCGATGGTCAGAAAAAAAGAGGATGCAGGGAGAACATACCTCCTGCAAAACGGCAGACCCACTCAACGGAGTCTCCAACAACAAACTATCTGCCCTCTGACTAACAGTCACATTGCATTTACGAATCACTTCACGAGTGATGAAAGAGTGCGTAGCACCCGGATCAATCAGAACAAATACATTACAGGATATAGACATATCATAATATAAAAGTTTCATCTGACCTGCCACTACCCGTGGGTTGACCACTGCTTCAGGTGGGTTCATAGCATAGAACCTTGCAGTCGCCTGGTGTTGAGGTGGTGCTGATGATCCAGCTTGAGACGCTTGTCTACGTCCTCGAGTTGTTCCTTGATGTTGTCTATTCTGAGATCCCGGTTGATTCTGTCTCGGAGGTTGTTGTGTCACACTAGCAGGCCTAGAACGGCAATCCTTCATCAAGTGTCCTACCTTACCACAGTTGTAGCAACTCCTCTCCTGTTGCTGTGGTCTGGGTGGTCCAGTAACTGACACAAATGCAGAATTGTGCGTCCCTTGAAGCGGTTGACTCCGTCCTCTACCTCTGCTTGGTGTCCATAGAGTTTGAAAACTCGATCTGGGTGGTGGAGGGTTAGGTGCAGAGAATCTAGGTTTCTTGGAATCCCTAGATGAAGAACCCTAGAACTGTGGATATCTTTTATGGGTTTGTCTCTTCTCAACCACAAATCTCTCTATTCTTCGGACTGACTCAACGAAGGTAGAGAATCTCTCTCGGTTCTCTAAGGTAGATACAGGGGTTGACATATCAGAATTCAAACCCTTCTCGAATCTTCTGATTCTTTCCTCATCCGTAGCAGCCATGTGCGGACAGAACCACAACAACTCCATGAACTTAGCTTCATACTCACTAATGTTCATCATACCCTGCCTTAGTTTCTCGAACTGAGAGATTTTCTCATCTAGGAAGGTCTTTGGAAAATATCTATTGATAAATTCCCGACGAAACTCTTCCCATGAGAACTCTACTCCAGGCCTCTTCTGCTCTTCCACGTTCCACCAGTGACCAGCACTGCCTTTGAGAAGATAGACAACATGTCTAACCTTCTCAGCTTCCGGAATCATAAGAATCCTGAAAGCCTTCTCCAACTCTGTCAACCATAAGTCAGCATCTGCAGGGTCGGCAGTTCCGAGGTACTCGGTAGCTCCGACACGACGAAGTCGTTCGAACGTCTTACCGATACCTTGTACTTCATGCTGGATAGGTGCCCTAGGTGTAGGAATGGGCATCCTATCGGTTATGTGTGTCATGGCAGTCATGAACTGCCCGAACATTGTCTGTACAGCTGGGTTACTCGTATCAGCTGGGTCGAACTGGGGTGGCTCTCTTGGTAACTCCGATGCAGGTTGTTCTATTCTCGGAACCCTTGCACCGCCTCGAGGTGCACTAGCACTACTCTCTACCATGTACTCATCATGATGTTCTGACATCCTTAGGTATCTTCTTCTCCTGAGGAGTAGAAGATTCTATTAGATAAGGAAGGAGTACTAAAGATAGACTCGACATCCTATGTCCTATGCCTCTGTAGACTCAACCGACCTAGAGCTCTGATAACACTAATTGTGGGCTCTGATCTCCAAACCATGACATAAACACGATTAAAACTTAGCGGAAGCGAATCGGTAATCAGCGGAAGACAAAAATCACGGGAAATTAAAACTTTTCGAGATAAGAACTTGGATCCATAAAACTTCATTCATAAAGAGAGATAAACTGTTTACATCTCAGGATAATTACTTCTTGAGTAATTATATACATCAAGATACAAAATCTCAAGATCACTAAACAAAAGACTCCAAGACCTGAGAGTACAGAGGACACATAGGACTGACTCTAACTACACCACATGGAAGGAAAAATCTCCACCTGAGATTACTGCTGCCCCTGGTGCTGCTGCTGCTGAGACTGGTCACCTGTAGGCTGGTTCCTTCGTCTCCGACGTCCACCTAAAAAGTTGAAGTCTACGGGGTGAGACAATTATACATAATTGTCCCAGCAAGAGTTATAACTCTTCGCCAGAAGCTTTATTATAACATCAAAGAATATATTAAGCAGTAAGACCTTCAAAGTATTCTATAACAGTTGCAGGTATAACAAGATCTCTACAATTAGGAGATATGAAGAATATAAGCACTATTGCAATGTAACATCAATCAACTAACTTGGAGTTATCTCTAACAAGTTATACTACATGGTTGATTATATTTTACAAACAACATTATGCCCTGTGGAGATGAGGCATACCACTCATACTCCAACTGATCGCTGAGAAGTCACATCAGTATCATACATAGGTCATTAAGAGAGCCGGATTCTCATGACCTTCACCTTCCTCAGTCAGTAAGAGGATCACTTGTAGGACATCTCGTGTCTCTACTGCTATAGCTCACCAGGGTAAACTGGTCCTTCGCTATTCTAGAGTCACAGTGGCGTTCTGTACTCTCTTCGTCATCAGGAGGTTTCATGTTTACCTACCACTGATATGGATATCTATACTTTCTTCGTCATCAGGAGGTTTCATGTTTACCTACCACTGATACAGTATGGAATTATAGTGAAGGATGGATGGATTACACATCTACATCACTTTCCTACACTAGGATGTAAGGTTCTACACATCCATGTACCCCACATACTCAAAAGTATGTGCTCCAGGAGTTCCCTGAGGAAAACCTGTTTCACCATCACTTAATCTCTGACAATGATGGATCTATGATCAGGGCTCTACATTATACTTGATTAGTTAGGTACATTCAGTATTATTTAACATCATACATTGTTCTTCAAACAATAATAGTAGCATAACAGCTATAAGAGAAGAATACTAAATGTAGTATGCCTAACTCATACCAATCATCATTCCTCATTATCCTCATCATAAGTCATCTCTAAAGCATGACCTTGATGGTATTCATGGCTTTCACAGATCATTATCATCATAGGATGCCATTGACAAGGCATCAAGTTACTTTTCTTATTCATAAGGCTAACAACATGCCTTTAATGAATAGAACATCAACATCCATACCTGGATATGATTACCTTCATATCAGAACATGCATGGTTAATACAACTGATAAAGGTAATAAAAATAAGGAATATACTTCCTACTCTTGTCATAAGAGTTAAATCTCTAATTCATATCAAATAGAGTTTAATACTCAAAAGCATGCCATTACCCTATAATTAGGGTTTACTGTTCATATTATATGTCATCACCCTTGAATTAGGGTTTACTATTCACATTACATGTCATCACCCTTGAATTAGGGTTTACTATTCACATTACATGTCATCACCCTTGAATTAGGGTTTACTATTCACATTACATGTCATCACCCTTGAATTAGGGTTTACTATTCACATTAAGGTGAATTGAACTCATAACATCATTATGTATGAATAACATCATCACTGATGCCCTTAGATTAGGTAAAGATTCATCATTTATTATAATTAGGGTTTCTATGACCTCACACAGGTGGACCATACCCTAATTATGCTCACTTATGTGCATTGGAGATGCTTTACTTGAGTTTCCACTTAAAAGGGTACTTTCTCTCTCTAGAAGTACTTTCTCTCTCTACAAGTACTTTCTCTCTCATCATAATGTTATGTGATGTCAACATCACTCTAAAACAGGTTGGATTGAGTCATCATAGGCTAACATAGCCAAAAACATCACCATTATGTGATTAGAGTTACTTTCTCTCTCTAGGGTACTTTCTCTCTCTAGAGTACTTTCTCTCTCTAAAGTACTCTCTCTTTCATCATACTAATGGTTGATGATAACATTAGACTAGATCAAGTTGGATAGAGTCATTATGACTAAAAACATCATTCTCATGTAATTAGAGTTTGAATTGAGCAAGGTATAACTCAATTGACCCTTCAGGGGTATTTTGGTAATTCACCCCATTGATCATCATTATGGTCAAAAACCTTAGTCAAATAACCCCTTACTATCCTAGATTATCATTAGGGTTTGATTTGGGCAACATTGGACCATTTATATTATGAATTGATTGAAATAAGTCAACTTGGAATTACATTGATTAATTTCAATCATTAATCATCAATTGAGTTGAGATCGGTTGAAAGTGTTGACCGTTTGCCCACTTTGACTTTCCAATACCGTGAACCTCCTTCTAACTTCAAGACCGCGAGCCCCCTTAGGCTTCAAGACCGCGAGCCTCTTCAAGTGGTTCAAGACCGCGAAGCCCTCTCATTGGTTCAAGTTGATGTTGAGACCGCGAAGAGACGTTGACCGTTTGCCCATCTTGACCTCAGGACCGCGAGGCCCTTTGTGGTCTTGAGACCATGAGCCTCCTCTTGGTCTTGAGACCGTGAGCCCCCTCACGGTCTTGAGACCGCGAGCCCTCTCACGGTCTTGAGACCGCGAGGCTCTCAAGGTCTCAACCGTTTGGTCCATCAACAAAATCAATAAAGCAATCGATGGTGTCAAACGATGTTGAAGCCCTCAAAAGGTCAAAGCTATGTTGACCACCTATGGATTGGGTCAATTAAGGTTATGCTTAACCAATTGGTCATTCAATTGACCCTCAATTGTTGACCAATTAGGATTGAAATCGATTCAATTAGGGTCTATCAATGTTCACCCATCAATACTCAACAATGTGCATCAACACAAGGTTGAACCCTTCAATTGAGCTCCAATTGGGCTCAAACGTGGCCCAAACGGTCTTGAGGTCATGTGGGTGGACCCCACATGGTCTTGAGACCGTTTGCCCAAGATTGCATCAAAATCTAAGGTGATTTGATAGGGGTTGAACCATGATTGAGCCACAAAACAGAATTTTGATTAAATTGATAACTTATTTGCATTTGGGTCCTCAATTGGTCAAATTACTCAACCCTAGACCTTCAAACGGTCTTGGGTGATTTTACTCTCGGTCTTGAGACCGTTTTTATGAGTTCCAAACGGTCTTGAGACCGTTGCCCATCCAATTTTGGATTCTAGTGGAAATTCATCAAGGTTGAACAAATTGAGTTGATGATTATATCAATATTTAATTGCAATGTAATTTGGTGTAATTGTACCTTCAATTGGTCAACTATCCTTGACCCAAGACCTCCAAACGGTCTTGGTTGATTGCCCTCGCGGTCTTGAGACCGTTTGGTGACCCCCAAACGGTCTTGAGACCGTTTAGGTCAATCAACCCTAAAAACCCTAATTAGGTCACCATAATTTCAGTACTGATTTTACCTAGGGTTAGCCCTAGTATTCACCCTTTAACTCTTAGCCCGTTTGGAATTAGACCATAAAACTTGGTGAGTTGTTAATTAACATAATTTTGAACAGTAATTTCATATGGTCAACGCTTAGTCAACGACCTTACACGGTCTTGGGACCGTTTGCCCAAAAAGGCAATTTCAGACCGTTTGAAAATCAGTAATAAATTCATTTAAAGTTGTCACTTAAAAAGGTCATATCTCCCGATTCCTTTGGAGTTAGCCTCCCAAATTTTGAGGGTAATTAGCCTATATAATTAGAAATAGATTTCTTATACGGTCCACGCTCGGTCAATGGGGCCAAACGGTCGTGGAGACCGTTTTCCCTGTCGCGGTCTCGAGACCGTTTGCTCACCTCGCGGTCTTGAGTCCGAGAGAGTAAACTGTTGGGACCGTTTAAGAAAGTGAAAAGCGGTGGGTTTTTCTTGGAAATCACGCCTTCATCTCCTAGCTCAAGAAAAGTACAGATATCCCACGGGTTTGCTTGCAAAATAGCAAAGAACAGCAAGATACATGAAGGACTATCATCTAACCGCATATAAAAGATGTGTGTAGTAAAGCATGGGTTTAGAGTTATAAAACCCGCCTAAAGCTTGCTTCTTGAGCTCCAAGCTTTCAAGATCCAAGCTCTAATGGCTTCCTTGAGTTCCCATAGGTTGGCCAAGGTGAAAACTCCAAGAAAGGATGAAAAGAGACGGCTAGAAAGGTAGGGTTTCAAGAGTTAGCCATGAAGATGACCTTGAATTCGAGTTCTAACCATGGAATTAGGCAAGAAGAGGGGTTCAAACCTACCTTGCACCCTTGGTCGTTTCTCTTGAGCTCCAAGACAGTCCTTAGCCGGCCAAGCAAAGAGGAAATAGTGATATGCATGAAGGAAAAGTTCCTTTGCTTGAGAGGTAGGGTATACATATACTTGGGTGATGTTTCATTAAAAGCCCATAAGTTTCCCCTAATTCCAACTAAGTCCTTCCTTAATTACTTGCTCGTCCATTCCTATTCATTCTAAGGACAAACCTTATCTTAGGGTCTAGAAAAGAAGGCAAGGAAGAACAATCTAATAATAAGGTACATACATAAAGAGATATTGCACATATACCTTGATTATTCAATCACAAGGCATATCTCATAACTTGATAACTCAATTGTGGTGACTTCCTCATCATTTCTTCTCTAAATGATGGCAAGAGTCTAAAAAGATACTTTAGATGACATATTTTACAAATTGCATCCCTTAATTTGGGTAAATTGCATATAGGTCCCTGTAAATCAAAACAATGCTACAACTTTAAATAAAAAGGAGCAAATACTGAAATACATGTTTCTGGGAAACTTAATTACATGCTCAGAGTTAATCACAAGGATTTAATTACATATTAAGGCAAAACACCTAGGGTTAACTCATAACCCAGGTTAGGGATGTTACAGTTGTATTCCTATCCTTCACACCATGACTTGCTTTACCCTAAGGAGTTTTATCAAATCTCTATACCTAAATTATCACTCTCTGACATTCATCAAGATTTTAAAAACTTAATATACCCTTTAGGAAAAGTCTATTCTACCTTCCTTCTCTTTCGATCTAAAGTTCTACATAGTTCCCTGATTGTCAATTACAATTTCCACTCAAAGAGGAATCAAACGAGTCTTTTATCACAAAATAGTAGCATGTGATGATTAAAAAGTGTCCATATATACTTAAGATGCATGATAGGCTAGAGAAATGCATTCACATAAAACTCTAGGAATCTGAAATTACATGTCTTATCTTTGTGATAGACATGATTGTCGATTGAGTTTGTCCTTTGGGTAACTTGACTGACGACCTGACCAAAGGTTGAATTGTACACAACATTGGCTGAGTTACCCAAAATACAAACTCTACTAACAACACTATTTAGCCAACATTAAGTAGGACCTTTTGGTTTATTTATTCCTTCTCAATTAATGGAAACTGACGGAAAGCTCCTCTCTGTCGTTCACCCCTAAACCCTATCTCTCCCTAACCTTCTCCTAGATCCTTCATACCTACTTTCTCCTTCCCTAACCCCTTCCTAGGTTAGTTTAGGTGTGTTTTTGTAGGTTCTTGCTTTGGTTTCTCCATCCATTCTCATCTCTTCTCTGTTCCCTCTCTTGTGTTGCCCCCCTGGTGTCTAGCAAGAAGAAGAGAAGCAACTCTTCTAGGAACCCAACTCCTACTCCTTCTCAGATTCTAGCATATGATGGAGCATACTTCATCCATCAAAAAGCATAAGCTTATATAAGGAGATCCTAGCTTGTGCAATCTTTCTTGTTTGACCTTTGGTGAAGTTTAAGGACTAGTTTCTACCTAATATTTGTGAACTTTTCATTGACCAATGCTTAGGTGCTCTGTGTGTAGATTGTTTTTGCTTCTTCAATTAATATGTAAGCACAAAAGGGGTTCATGAATTCTATGCTAACTTGACTTGGTACTACACTTCTCTTGTTCCTCCACCATCCACCAAAATTGTTCTCTCCACCATGGTTGTCAAAACTCAACTTTCAATCTCTAAGGATGACCTCAACTCCTATTTGATTGTAGCCACTCCCCTCTTAGTAGTAAGTTGGTTGTATTCCTATCCTTCACACCATGACTTGCTTTACCCTAAGGAGTTTTATCAAATCTCTGTACCTAAATTATCACTCTCTATCATTCATCAAGATTTTAAAAACTTAATATACCCTTTAGGAAAAGTCTATTCTACCTTCCTTCTCTTTGGATCTAAAGTTCTACATAGTTCCCTGATTGTCAATTACAATTTCCACTCAAAGAGGAATCAAACAGACATAGAAAAAGATTCTACAGTGATCATGTAACGTCTGGGCCCACTGCCCTAGGCTCTAGTAGAGTTTCAAGAATGACAACTGACCCCACAAATCACCACAAGCCTTAACTGCGTAATTTTCCCACACTCATGCGCAAGCCGGGATCAACTTCCCGACTGGTCACCCATCCTAGTACTACTCCAAGCTGAGCACACTTAACTGTGGAGTTCTTTAGTGATGGGCTCCCGGAAAAGGAGGTGCACCTTGGTGATATGGGTACTCCAATCATTCCTTTTAAGATCATCTTATCCAAGGTCTCAAATCCTAGGACGTTACAATCTCCCCCACTTAGACTCTTGATGTCCTCATCAAGGCTCAACTATATGGCCTCATAATCATCCCCATTTCAGTGTTGACCCAAATGGCCCATGTACACCCAACTCTCGATCATGGCTACCAATGCAAGGGCAGCTCCATCAACTTGGATAGCCCTTTCCAACATGTTTGGACACTACCAGCGCATGGGCGGCTCCATCAACTCGGATAGCCCTTTTCAACATGCGTGGATTGCACGACTCAAAGACTGGCATGCCACAGGCCCATGTGGGCCCCACCTACTGGAGGGGAATTAGCTCTGATACCATTTGTAACACCCGGGCCCACTGCCCAAGGCTCTAGCAGAGTTTCAGGAATGACGACTGGCCCCACAGACCACCACTAGCCTTAACAAGTGCACTTTGTCTACACTAACGCACAAGCCAAAATCAACTTCCCGACTGGTCACCCATCCTAGTACTACTCCAAGGCGAGCACGATTAACTATGGAGATCTTTAGTGATGGGCTCCCATAAAAGGAGGTGCACCTTGGTGATATGGGTTGTCTAATCATTCCTTTTAAGATCATCTTATCCAAGGTCTTAAATCCTAGGGCGTTACATATCATTTATTGTATCCTCAAGGGGATTAGAATCAAGTGGGCTAGGTAAATCTTACATGATATGGCATGCTTAGTCTCTGAGAAGAGCACACATGACTCCCAAAATTCCCCTACCCTAACCTTATATGTGGTCCTTTCCATACTCTTACTGAAGAATCTCTCTTTTTTGATCTAAATAACTACACAATCATCGAGGAGTGTGCATCAATGAGACTACAATAAATAGGTCTTCTTACTCTTCTAGTCCTTTTACCTCTAGATCTTCATCCTCCTCCATTCAGCCTCCACCTCTACCTCCTAGACCTAGAAGGGATCAAATTTTGGTGTCTAATGAAACCCTTACAGGCTACATGATGCACCAACAATCCTACCACATGTAGGTTCAGGACCACCTCCATTATGACCTTATTCATTTCATGTGAAACATGAACCTATACTACTCTCACCCTTATCCTACCTACCATCCCTCTTTTTCAACTCTTGACTAGGTAATCTATGCATATGATCAGTTCTATCCAGCTAGCCAGTATGCTTCTTCCGCTGCCCATCCTACACCTAGCGTTGGACGTTCCTCTGCTTCCACCCATCCTCACTCGATTGTCCCTCAGCCTCTTGCCCTTCCACCTAGCTCTGACTCTGCCTTTCTTGCTGGTTATAATGAGGTTTCTACACCCAATTACGAGCAGGCAAATGCCTTGTTTGCATGTGACATGTCCTGGGAAGAGCAACATTGTTAGTGGCCATCTACTCACTCTATTGTGTCTAATGAGGAGGAGAAGATGTATGTTGAGGTGTCAATGATGAGTATATTGATGGTGAGGTGGCCTGTTCAGATGATGATGGACTTTGTGATGAAGATGAGGCCATTGTTGTTGTTCACACCTCTGAGTGCCCCGAGGCAGCCAATGATGTGGATTGTAATCCCGATGTGGAGATCCAATTCGAAGACCTAGATGTTTAGGTTTAGGTCTATGAGTACCCATGCATTTGCATTTTTTACTCTTAGCATGTATTATTCATTAGTCATTTGTATCTGAGGCTACTACTTTTTCATTATTTGGTTTTTCATACATTGTTGTTTTCCTTTTTGACGATTTTCATTTGGATTGTAATATTTATCTTTATAACTTAAACTCTTTAATTTTCTACTTTATTAGTTTTGATGAATGCACATCATATTTTGATTATGACTCAATGATAGTAGTTCTCTCTAGCTAGTTTGTGCTTGGTGCTTGTATATGCTACTTATGAGTTGGAAATGACTAGTCTTATTTCTTGTACCCCCTACATTTATTGAAATGACAAAAGGGGAGACATAGCTCGAAACCATATTCAAATTTCTCCAATAACTACATATTTCTTACTTATTGAAAATTTCATAGCATATCTACATGTGGTGTTTGTGTTCTTAGAGGAACTAACCTCATATGTATGCCCCTACACATTAATGGTAACATTGTTTAAAATTGCATTCCTTCTTAATATGTTAAGGAGTGGTTTGTCATCTTAAAAAAGATAGATAATATTGACCTAACAATTATACATCATCCATATTTTGATGATGACTTAACTATATATTCCATTTATATGTATCTAATATGTCCATTTGAGATAAAGTTCAAGTATTAGAATACATAAAAATGATGACAATTAGAAAATCGTAGTTGAATGATTCATGGAAATGTCTGTATCTCCTCTAGCATCATGTTGTAAATCATTTGTATTGAATGTATGACTTGTAAATAAGCTAAGAAAAAATCAAGAGCACTTAATTCGAATGGTTAAGCACTTTTAGGGCAATTATTAAAAATCGTTATTGTTTTCCTTGTTGGTCGAGTTTGTCTTGGTGACAACTCATCCGATGAGATATAAGATCATTGATAATTCTTAGGGTCAGTCGAGTTTTTTGGTGACAACTCAACCAACACACTACACATGCAAAACAAATTAAAGTCGTCGGCTAAGTTTCATGAAGGATAAATTCAATTGACAACTTTAAATTGTTTTGTCGTATAGTGTCATCGGTCGAGTTACCTAAAAGATAACTCAACCGAAAACAATATGCGATGTAAAGTGTAGAAAAGTGTTTCTAGCCATTGGAGTGTTGCAAAACTGGAAAATATATTTGTTTGAACATCCAAAACAGCTAGAATTCATTCATAGGTGTCTCTACTAGATAGTAGGCACCCTCAACTGGAAATGGGGATCCATGGACTTCTTCCAAGTTTTACTCTATGCTCCCAAGTTATAATTGAGTGATTTTTCCTCCAAGAGCCATTTTTCTCTCTCATGATTATATACTAATCTACTTCCAATTGAGTGAGTTAGGACCATTGTAAGAGAGTTGTTCCAATATTCACTTTTTGAAGCTCTCCACTCCTTTTTCCAACCTCTCTCTCTCTCTATCAAGATGGTGAAATATTCTCCTTTCTAAAGTTGAATAACAAGGAGAAAGATCCAAGGCAAGAGTATATAATTCCTTGAAGGCAAAAGACTTGTTGCAAGAGTAGACCAATCCTTGGTGAAGGCTTCTATCTTGTTGCAAAAGTGGGCAAGTCCTTGTAAAGGTAGAAGACTATTGGTCTTGGACAGGTAAGTCCTTGTAAGGTTATTATCTCCCTTTCTGAGGCTTTTCCTATTTTCTATAGTAATAGAAGGGTTAAAGCATCTAATTAATCATTAATCAGAAAATGCCTAATATTGATCAATAAAACCCAAAATAGAGTTCAGAAATGGGTTTTCATCATTATAATGGTTCTAGTATAATTTTTTGAGAATTTATTTCAATTGTATATAATTTATTATATTTAGTGAACCCTAAAAGAAGCATCATCTAATAATTTAAAAAATATTGAATATTACTGCTTCAAGGGTCTGATTTAGTTGGCTTATAATAAACTAGGCATTTTTCTGAGTCTAGGGACATTTTGGGGGGATTTATTGGCTAAGGGATCCATTTACTATGAAATATAGAAGATCTAGGATTAATTTGATATTTTCTTACCTTAGACCAATCTGGGTCTGCCACATCGCTCCAAGGGTGAGCGCAACTCCTTACTTGGGCAAGTCGGTATGGTTCAAAATTTCTGGACCGAGTCCGGCATGATTTGGCTGACCTTCGCCCGCTTCGTCCTCAAGTCCTCGTGTGTGCCCTTGCGCACGACGCCGTCGTGGCCGTGTTGTCTAGTTGAGTTTGTAGTGAGGAAGCCAGTTGCCTCAGGCCTTAGCATTGGGGCTCCACATAGATATAGTGTCACCGTCTGCTCTATCATGGTCAAAGAAGTGGTGCTCGGTGGTCGTTGGCTCCTCAACTGAATGTCACCATCCATGGCAGATCTTCGGCGATTCAGGGTGAAGAAGGGCAACTTAGGTTATCTCTTCTCATCCCAGTGAGGTTGTCGCCGCCTAGGAGAATGACCTATGGTGAGTTCTAGAGCTTTTCATCTCCCCCTGATCGCCATGATACCACGGTTACCTTCGATGTCACACCCCGATCTCACATTCTAGGGTTTGGTCCTTATCAGCAACATAGCATTATTGTGGTGTGACTTTGCTTCCTTAGTTTGAAATCAAACTTTAGATCTCATAAGTTCATCCATCTACTTGTAATGAATACAACAGATATGAATAATCATCAATGAACTATAGATATATAACAGAAATGTAACATCAACCAAGTTCTCTAGCATAACTTATTAACACAAATGCTACAAATAAACATGATACTTGTTACCCAAGCATCACACATGGCTCACAGGGCCATTCATATCTTGTCGCCTCTCACTAGGCAACAACTTATTCACATGGTTCATAAGTCCATTCACATCTTGTCACCTCTCACTAGGCAACAACTTATTCACACGGCTCATAAAATCCGTACACATTATTACTTTTATTAAGCAACAACAACATCAACACACAAAAAGCCAATCAACATTTATTATATAAATGTCACAGCCCAAACTTGGCTATATTCATCATCTCATCATACCTGCATGGTTATTAGGCATGATAACAGTCATACAAGATATTCACCACATCATGTGATACAATAGTAATACCATCATTCCTTAACCAGGAATTAGGGTTCACTATCAAACATGGCTTATCATTCCCTTTTCCCCAAATTAGGGTTAGGGTTCCCCATTTCTCATTAATTCAGACCCTCTTGAGTTAACCAACTTTATCTTGTATTAAGGTATCTCCCCTCTTAATGCATTCCATCACAGAATACTCACCTTTAGCATATAATGCATAGGCCACACATTAGAATTATCCAGCTATATCACATGATATGGACTTATCTTAGTTTAAAGCATAACTTATAAAGTTGCCTATAAACAATCGCAATGATACACCCTCAGCTAGGGTTTCACAATGATACACCCTCCACTAGGGTTTACTAATCATGTATTGGATCCATGCATTGGTTATGCATTATTGATTAGTACCATTAAGGGTATTTCTCACCTAATCATTAAATTGAACCTGACCCTTATTGTGTTCCTTTATTTCTAATTAAGGATTGCTAACATGAGGTCCCAATGTTGGGTCTCCGATGTCAGTTCCAACTAATTCTTAGTTGTTCTAATCTTTCTCTTATATCTCAACATCTTAGTGTATATACATTTTTCACCATGATTCGGGTCTAAATTATCCAGAATCTACTTTTATTATATTATTAATAGGAGTCATTAGATCTCAGTAACGCATCCTGCCAGTCGGACTAGGCCGAACCTGTAGTCCTGAAGCCAAGAGCTACTCAGGATTAACCAACTCCTATTAATCTCAAACATGTGGAAAGAATATCCACCTAGGGCAGACTCATTTAAACATAATTTCTGGTCTACTTAATACAAAGAATATAAACAATAACTAAATCACTTCATGATACACAACAATATAAAAGAATCATATTTATTCTATAAACTGAAAATCTAAATCCATACATATAAGAGCATCTCTAATGATTTCCAATCAAATAAGCAATATAAAGCAAGAGTTGCATCGCATACTATGTTTAATCTCTTACTCCTGCATAAATTTCTAGTTTCTTAACCCTAAGATTTCTAGGGTTTCTCTCTAGCCTATCCTTCCTCTGCATACCTGGCCAGGGCATCCAGAGAAGAATAGACAGAGTAGCTTGATACTGGTCAATCTAAGTATTCAGACACCTGGCCAGGGTATCTAAACACTCAGACCTCCTAGAGCTAAAGACATATCACTTCTTATTTTTCTCACTTATAACTCTATCTTTTGACCCTAATGATCCCTGACGATTCAACATAAACTCTTTACTTGGTTCTCGTGACCACATCCTCTTCCTGCCATCTGCAATAGTATAATAGAACACTTCCTATTAGAAAATTGCAGTTAGAAGGAAGACACTTAAGTCCTAATCCTATTGGTCTCTTATCGTCCCCTGACCTTGACTTAGAGTATTCATATACTCAACCTATGCTCTGATACCAAGATGTCACACCCCGATCTCACACTGACCACTAATCACGAGATTAGGGCGCGACGGAGGGATTATTACATAAACAAATCACTGAGAACTTTTTCTTTTTAAAACCTCGTAATGATATACGGATTATAACTGTAAACTAAACATAATAAACTATTGCGGAAGCATTTCAATTAAATTGGCTAGAGAACATAAACCGAGTTTACAACATTTAACATTGTTTAATAGAAAGTAAAACATAACAATTAATTTACACCTTTTACACATTCGCCATACATACTCTCTCTCACCCACACCATGTCCCAAGGATCGAGGGGAAAGGACTAAGAGACCTCTATCTAAACTAACTACATATACCTTCTACAGACTAAACGTTAGAATGAAAATATCCTTCCGATTCCTGTTGCTGATGTTAACCTGAAAATGTTTGAGTAGAGGGATGAGCCTACTTGCTCAGTGAATAACATTTCATTTAGCTATCACTAAACAACTCACAAGATATATAAAATTGAAATAAAGATAAGTGCAGTACTAAGCAGGGAAGTTCTAATGACATACCATATTTACAGATAACAATTTCATTTCTATGCAACATCAAATATTTTAAACAAATAAACAATTATAGAGAATTGGTACAGAAATTCAAATCTCTTAACATATTGAATTTATTGTGTTCCTATATGATTACATATTTATATTATTATTATGCCCTAATCATATGCAGTGTACTCTGCATATAAAGATCCGTAGTGAACTACGATCCCACCGTACAAGACTTAGCGACACACCCGGGAAATGCTAAGTCTGACGCCAGCCCTGCTCTGCCACAGGACCACAGGCTCTCCGGCCTACAGGCTCTGCGGCCTCAATGCACTACTCCGAGTGCTCTAGACTCCTCCTCTAACCTGAGCACACAGGCGGAGAGTCTCACAGGGTTACCTCCATGACTCCGCACGGATCTTGTTGCAATAACCCCTATTTTCTCCAGTGCCACCGTGACTCCGCACGGATTATTGTTGAACACTGCCTCTATGTCCTCGTGCCACCATGACTCCGCACGGTTAATGTTGCAACACGAGTTTCACCCCTAAGAAGCAGATCTCTCGAAGGGGTTCTACGGTGTTAGGGCACCTAAGTCTATTAACTGATTAACATATAAACATTTAAACAGGAATATCACATTTACTGATTTCATATCAGATCACAATACACAGTCATTCTAAACCGACAGAGCAATATATTTCAAATCATTGTAATTTCTGAGAAATTCTCAAACCATGCATTCAGGCAAATTAGAAATGCATAAATAACCCAACTTATTTCAATTTGGCACATACATAGCGAATTTACGCAATTGAACATCTTATTGCACAAATTAAAGAAATTTACTTCACATATGAGAATCATACTCAACAATTATCAATTCTCTAAAATTCTCGAAAAAAACGTGCACATTAACCCAAATCCTGGTTTGTGCATCACTTAACTCAATTAAGAGTTAATTACATATCACAATACAATTTAATAACAATACTTGAGAATTTCTGGTAATATTTCAGAGAAATGTGCCATTTCATGTAAATATCAATTTACACATATTAACATCAAAAGATATATGCAATTAGGGTTTTCATGCATATTTTATTTATTCATATCAACTTTGAAATCGTACATCTGATAATTTATCAGAAATCTTCATTGTCTGGGTTCATACCCAAATCATACCATTTTCAGACATGAATTTCTAATTTCAACATTCAAATGAACAATTTAGGTTCCAATGAACCATATAAATCTACTGATTCAATCCATACTGTTCAAATGCTAAATTTAATCATCTAACAGTGTCAAGAAGCATTTTATGAACTAAAAAGGTCGGGCGACGCCAAACGCTGCCCGACGCCTAATAACGTCTGTTATCAGCGTAATTCGCGCACAAAACAGAAAATATTCAAACGCCTGAGTTTATTAATGATAAATAAATGAAACCCTACTCACTTTGATTTGGACTATCCAGATTCGTCCGGAGGTGCGTCCAGGGCCTGATTCCGGGCAAGATTCAGTTGTCTTCAACCTTGGAATAGCTTTGCTAGCAAACCATTTGTGCAGGCTATTTCACCTCTCGTACAGGTTGATAGGAAAGCTCGATTGAGTGCTAAACCAGACTGATGGCTGCGGTTTGAGGCTCTGGACCTTTGGCCGAAGTTGGTGACCATCTTCCCAAGTGATTGCTGCCCTAGGGCGGCCTCTTGCTGCTGCTGCAGCAACGAGCTGCTGCAGGTCGACTCTGCTGCTAGGGGCACCACTGGGCGAGGGAAGAAGATGGGGAAAGGAAAGGGAAGGTAGAGGAAGATGGGGAGCCTCCATAATAGCCCCTCTAAGTCCTAAACGAACCCTAAATGGCTGCAAATCGAAGCTACTATCCCTCCATCGTCGCTGTTGAACGCAGCCAACACTGTTGCTATTTGGGTGGTGCTATAGAGCTTCTAGGGCATGGAAAGAGAAGGGAAATGGAAGAGAAAGAAGGAGGGAAGGATGGGGAGGTGGGGCGCCTGTTGGCCGGCGATGAGGAGCTCGAAACAGCCGCCGATTTCCTCCCCCAAGCTACTGGTCGGGCGCTGCTACAGTGCGCCGCAACTCCTTGCTGTAGATTGGCTGCAGATAGGGCGCCGCCATAGGGCGAGGATGAAGATGGAATGGAGGACGGAGGTGAAGGAAGCTGAATCGTTAGCTATCATGCCAAAAATCGCCCACACACACCCCCCTTCAATTTCCCTCACTCGGTCGACCTGGTTGATTTTGGGCGCCGCTTCTGCCAGCCCCTGTTCCATCGGGAAGAAGAAATAAGGGCACGGGGTAACCGACCCCCAAAGGGAAATAAAAGAAAATAAAAGATCCAATACTAGAAAAATTGCAACCAGGTCCAAGATTCTTGGAAATACCACAAATCCCTCCTCGAATGTCCGATTAAGGTGATTCTTCTTGCAAACTGCCAAGCACAGAATCCACTAAAATCTCAAAGCGAATAATCATGCTAATTATACTGTCTCACTTGATCAAAGAACTCAACGCATCAGCGAGTACTTAATTCAACTTAATGAACTTAATAATCAACATTGCTATCATCATCAATTATCTCATATGAGTAAATCTCAACTATTGATTCATGACATAGATTATCTTGATTAACCATGCTATTTAATAATATACTCAACACTAATCAAGGTGTTTCATGCTAATTGAGGTATTTACTGGCTAACCTCAACGTGGGTCATAACATTCGACCACCAGCGACATTGTTGCCTCCAGATTATCTAGATGTCCTCTTTGCTTCAAAGCTGTTATGATCCATGATCATGGCATGGCCATGATGAAGTTGAAAGAAGGGGAAGTGATCTAGAAACCCAGGGTGCTTAGAAACATGTTCAGTAAAGGTTGTCTTAGTCTTCCCCATCATTTCTCCCACTCATTCGCACCCTCGACACGAGCCTCCACCTGTTCAAGTTTCATCACAGCGTCGTCAGCAAGCTCCCCTGCTCCAGGAGCGGCCTCGTGTCAAGCCACAAAGAGGACCTCAAGCCTGTCAAACTGAGAGGGAGACCTGATTGTCACCTGCTGATGAATCCTCAAGGCTCGGAGCCTTACTGAGCCTCAAGGACCTCTCCCGAAAAGGCAATGACTATAGTCGTTATCCTAAACATGCTTCCTTCTGAAGCCACCTGCTTCAAATGTTTCCTTCTTCTCCATCATGGTGAAGCTCAGCGTCCGCTAGGGATATGGGTGGAGACAGTAGTTAAGCCAAGAACTAGAAATCTCCTCTTGCCAGTAAAACCCACAATCTGGATGTGGTTGGGAAGCTACAAAAAAGGTGGATCTACATACTTAGTTGAGATCATGTTTTCTTCACTAAAAACGGCTAGGGATGGCCTCATCCTTTGAAGCTTTCAACCCCACCTCTTGCGGAGATTCAAGATGGTTTACAAGCATTGGATCCTGCTCACTAATGGCTAAGATCAATACATGACTCCTCCTGCTCCTTCCTAAGAAGGGATCCTCAACAGAAAAGAGATAGACACTAAAAGCTAAGATAATCATGTTGTTATCTTAAGGACTGATTAAACACATAATGCAATATTGATTCACATATTCCTATAATTCATATACAACTTTAATCCAAAACATGTGCAATTGAACTTCAACAAAATTGACTCTTAGGCATAGATCTAACATAGCTTATGCTAATTACTGACCAAAGTACACTTCAAACATTTATAGTTCAACCATGTAGATATAATCTTCAAACAAGCCCAATCCAATGATCACACGATCTAAGATAATTATCAGAATGCCTCAAATAATTCGACATGTATCGCTTTAACACTTTGTCATTATTGCACACCTCAAAGTATGGTTCTCAATCATTGTGGTTACCAATACCTCCAATGAGGTCAATATTATTATAACAATTTTAGTATAATTAGTTGGAAATCACAAAATTCCAAGATATCACATTCACCCCACCTTGAAAAGAATTTCGTCCTCGAAATTCATACTAATCTCATTCTTAAGAGGTTATTTAGGAGTTCAACTTAATATACAACATCATTGCTTAGGTTCTAAGACCACCATAATTGCATGCACTCTAAGTTGTCAGCTTAGGGTCTAGAGATTCTTGGGTGTGTCCACCCCACCTTATATATATATGTGGAAGCATCACTTAATGTCTTAGCCATAACATGACATTATGATATCTTAGGATTACATCACCCCTAAGGATACGGGTTTTGTTCATACTTTTAAAGTTCAAGAGGAATTCGTTTATATGTCATGATATTCAGATCGTTCAAATCTAACATCATTAACATCTTATGATGATTTCAGCATTAGAGGAGATTTATCTTCATCCTTGATATTAGAATTTTTCTACTTAAGAAGGGCTTACGTAACATGTTTGACCATTAGGGTTTCACCCTATGGTGTGATACTAATACTCAACTTAGAAGCATACATTGAGAAGAATCAAAGTTATGAACTATATTTCTGATCATATATCCCATGATTCAAAAATATCTTTATATCAAGTTCATGAGTTCAATTTTTTTATGTCTTGCATGTATTATGTGAAGGGAAAAAGACAATATACTAAGTTTATCCCATTATCTCATCATCATATTTTTCATGTTTCATATGAAGGGGAAGAGAATATTTTAAAGTCAAACTTATCATGATTTCAATCTTGGGTACTACATGTATGATATAGGGGGGAAATATAGAGTAGGTCAAGCTTATACGAGTGACTCCTCATATATAAATCATCTATATAGCTCAAGTGAGGTTTCTATCATCATATATTAAGAATGACAAGAAGAAGGGAGAACATGTATGTTGAGTATCTTTTGCACAGAGCATCATACTCTCATAACTAGGGTTCATATATTACCTCACTTGCAACTAATGATGAGATTTACCAAATATGTCACTCCAGCTAGGACCTAACTCAGCCAAAGGATTGCCTTTATCATATGGGTCACCTACCCATCCTTTTATTTTACCCAATTCTCACATATAGATTTGAATTATGCATAAGGACTCAACTCACACTTTCATATTTTTCTGAGGCTTTTCCTATTTTCTATAGTAATAGAAGGGTTAAAGCATCTAATTAATCCTTAATCAAAAAATGCCTAATATTGATCAATAAAAACCAAAATAGAGTTCACAAATGGATTTTCATCGTTATAATGGTTCTAGTATAATATTTTGAGAATTTATTTCAACTGTATATCATTTATTATATTTAGTGAACCCTAAAAGAAGCATCATCCAATAATTAAAAAAAATCATGAATATTACTACTTCAAGGGTCTGATTTAGTTGGCTTATAATAAACTAGGCATTTTTCTAAGTCTAGGGATATTTTGGGGGGATTTATTGGCTAAGGGATCCATTTACTACAAAATATAGAAGATCTAGGATTAATTTGATATTTTCTTACCTCAGACCAATCTGGGTCTACCATGTCGCTCCAAGGGTGAGCATAGCTCCTTACTTGGGCAAGCTAGTATGGTTCATTTTTCTAGACCGGGTCCGGTGTGATTTGGCTGACCTTCACCCGCTTCGTATTCAAGTCCTCGTGTGTGCCCTTATGCATGACGTTGTCGTGGCCATGTTGTCTAGTTGAGTTTGATGTGAGGAAGCCAGTTGCCTCAGGCCTTGGTATTGGGGCTCCACCTAGATATAGTGTCTCCGTTTGCTCTATCATGGTCAAGGAAGTGGTGATCGGTGGTTGTTGGCTCCTCAACTGAGCGTCGCCATCCATGGAAGATCTCCGACGATTTAGGGTGAAGAAGGGTTGCTTAGGTTCTCTCTTCCCATCCTAGTGAGGCTGTCGCCGCCTAGGAGAATGACCTATGGTGAGTTCTAGAGATTTTCATCTCCCCCTGATTGCCATCATACCATGGTTACCTTTGACCACCGGTGACATTGCTGCCTCCAGATTATATAGATGTCCTCTTTGGTTCAAAGTTGATGCGATTCGTGATCATGGCATGGCCATGATGAAGCTGGAGGAAGGGGAAGTGATCTAGAAACCCAGGGTGCTTAGAAACATGTTCGACAAAGGTTGTCTTAGTCTGCCCCTTCATCTCTCCCACTCGTTTGCACCCTCGATGCGAGCCTCCACCTGTTCAAGTTTCATCACAACGTCGTCGGCAAGCTCCCATGCTCCAGGAGCGGCCGCGTGACAAGCCACAAAGAGGACCTCAAGCCCATCAAACTGAGAGGGAGACTTGATTGTCACCTACTAATGAATCGTCAAGGCTCGGAGCCTTGTTGAGCCTCAAGGACCTCTCCCAAAAAGGCAGTGACTATAGTCGTTATCCTAAACCTGCTTCCTTCTGAAGCCACCTGCTTCAGATGTTTCCTTCTTCTCCACCATGGTGAAGCTGAGCGTCCCCTAGGGATATGGGTGGAGATGGCAGTGAAGCCAAGAACTAGAAATCTCCTCTTGCCAGCAAAAACCACAATCTGGATGTGGTTGGGAAGCTACAGAAAAGGCAGATCTACAGACTTAGTTGAGATCATGTTTGCTTCACTAAAAGCGGCTAGGGATGGCCTCATCCTTTGATGCTATCAACCCCACCTCTTGTGGAGGTTGAAGATGGTTTACAAGCATTGGATCCCGCTCACTGATGGCTAAGATCAATACATGACTCCTCCCACTCCTTCCTAATAAAGGATCCCCAATAGAAAAGAGATAGACACTAAAAGCTAATATAATGCAATATTGACTATAGTCGTTATCTTGAGGGCTGATTAAACACATAATGCAATATTGATTCACATATTCCTATAATTCATATACAACTTTAATCCAAAATGCATGCAATTGAACTCCAACAAAATTGACTCTTAGGCATATATCTAACGTAACTTATGCTAATTACTGACCAAAGTACACTTCAAGCATTTATAGTTCGACCATGTAGATATAATCTTCAAACAAGCCCAATCCAATGATCACACGATCCAAGATAATTATCAGAATGCCTCAAGTAATTCGACATGTATCACTTTAACACTTTGTCCTTATTGCACACCTCAAAGTATGGTTCTCAATCATTGTGGATACCAATACCTCCAATGAGGTCAATATTATTATAACAATTTTAGTATAATTAGTTGGAAACCCCAAAATTCTAATATATCACACACATTCTTACCATTGATTTCAACATTCTAATCGTACTCAAATTACCTTAAAGTGAATATTAAGACATTATTATTGGATTCTAATTCACCAAAATTAAGGATCTTACACTGACAAAACTCTCATATGAGAAATTTGATGGGGATTAATATTCTGATGAACTCTGGAAATCCAAAAAAATAATGACATGATTCGATACTTAAATAGTCACCATGAAGTCCAATACTAGACCGACCCTATAGTCTAATGCTAGAACAATGGAGAACAATAATATACCCTATGAGTTTAATGTTGGAAAAAAAGGGACATACTTGGAGTTGAGGAAAATTGGGTCAAAGAATCATATAGAAAACAAAGATTTAGGATATTGTTAATGATTGTTAAATATGCTTGATATGTTGTTACACATATATGCATAATTTTTGTATGCTTCCACGTACACAATATAGCAATATACAAATCCACATTTTGTTGTTGGTATTTTAGTAGCTGGCATATATTAAAGATTGAAGATATGAATTTATTAAAGATCGTAAAGTTAATTTCACAAGTGGGATTAGATATCTAGAGAAAGCATGTGACTCATATCTTGCATTTATTTCCCTTTGAAAATATGTGTAACTCCTTTGAAGAGATATTGTCTTCATTTGTAATAAAACAAATTTATATTTGTGGAATTATTGATTATTTAAGGTTCCTTTAATTGTAGATAATTGAGGGCGGGGGTTGTAACAATTGGTATCAGAGAACATGCTTATTAAATACTTATAATAATTATGAATTTTGAATATTCATTGAGTCATATCAAAATATTTAGGAAATTTTGCAAAGACAATGGTGTCTAGAAAGAATAAAAACATGGGGGTTACAAAAATTTCCTTCATACCACTAATTAGAAAATGAGGACTCCCAGACCCATGTGAATCCCATTGGACAAAGTATAAGGTGTTTGCTCAAAACAAAATACATCTAGGTCTTTTCATCTTAAATTTTTTCATATTCTTATCTATCTTCTTTCCTAATCCTACAATGCACTTTTATCCTCATGTTGAGTTACAAATTCAAGGAGAAGTTGGATTAGGGCATCCTCCACCAACTCAAAACATATTATGTCATCTGGAGAAATAGGTATGGATGATGGGTCATATAACTTACATCCCTCTTCTAGGGTAAACCTTGTAAGATGAGAAACTAAGCATTGTGGGAAAAAAACTTGAGTGGGATAAAAGATCAATAAAACACTATGATGTAAAGGGTAAGCCTTAACCCTGATCAAAACCCTAATCTTGGGGGAAATAGTAATGTCCCTATGCAAGAAAATTATGAGTGAGGATAAAATAAAGTTTGAACTTGAATAATTTGGGTAACCATGTTTAATCTTTACATGCATGCAAGTACGTAGAGTGTAAGCCGCTCAACATGCATGATATATGTTAAGCGTGTTATGTGTACATACAACATATGAAGGTAGTGGCTTAGAAAAATAAAGTTGACTCTCCTATTTTTAGGGAAAAGTTAAATGACCTTGTGTTTGGTTTAACATAATAGGCTAATTATACCCAAACTTAAGCAATTAAAAATGTTCAAATGATATGGACCTAATGCATGTAAGACCTAATGCTATCAAGTCTGGATATGAAAGGTGTGTGTTTGGCTTGATGGTTTCAATATATGTTGAATTGTGTGAATACTATGGTTTCTAAAATCTCAAGATAAATGTGTAATAAATGTCGGTAACATTGAAAGATTGGAATTATAAAAAAAACAACATAAATAACATCTCAAAGAAGAGTCTAAGTTAACTCCATGTTCAAGTGGGGTTGCTAATGGTACATAAGGCCCAAAGGGTCAGGAGGTTGTCATGCCTTTAGTACAAAAGGCCCTTGGGTCAAGTGAATGTGCTCCATAAATAACTGTGACCTATGGGGTCAAAAGGGGGATCACTCCAAACGTACATATACCCCTAGAGACCTTAAGAGATTAATTGAGGCCAATGACATATGAGATATAACTATATAGTATACTGGAACATATACATTAGTGGTTGACTTAAAATCTTAACAGGGGAGGAACACAAACTCAAGATTTTTGAGACAAACCATTATCACTTGGATTAATGAAATATAATTAAACTCATGAAGTTAAGACATATTCATGTTTTGAAGTCAGCCTTCGTGATGAATCGGTCAAGAAAAAATTGAATTAATAAGCAATGTGTGAATGTACAATTTCTATACACGGTATTAAGTGAATTTTGTATTTGGACAGTAGCCAAATATTTAGTTCACCTTAGTGTATGTGTAGGAGATTGTGTATCCACCTTTTTCAAACCTATAGAGATTATTTCTTATTCATACCACTCTTTATTGCAGCCCAAAGTGATTTAGAACTAATATGAATGCCTAGAGATGGACATTGTGGATTCTCCTTTAGGAAGACATGGGATAGAATGAATACATGGAATGTTTTGCAATAGAATCAGATACTCTATAGTAGCTGTGTGGGATATAGGAAATGCAAAGGTTGCTAACTTCCTTCATTATATTTAGGAACCTCCTGTAGTGGTGTTCCAAATTGCTTGCCTTTGGTTGATTTTTTTTAGCACTTCAATAGATGAGTAGGCATCCAAATAGATTTTCACACTATCCTAATTATGTTCTCTGTTAAGTTGGATTGCATGGATGATGGTGACCACCTCAGCCTCTAGTGCGCATGACGTGTACATTGGACTGACCCTTCTCCTTGATGCATTGACCAGAAGAGTCGGTAGCATGTTTCCCACTACTTGTCTAGAGTCAATGCCCCTGAAAAGATGCTTCCACAAATAGTTAGACATTGCATCCACTTATATGGATCTTTATAGGGTACACATTATGATGTGGTTTCATGCAAGAATTTTCAAGTGGTTGACAATGGTGTGAATCTGATCCTTGTTGAAGGTAGCTAGTATCAGTGTGGAGTTAGGTTTACCGACATTGGTATTTCCATAGAGACCAGCAAGCAACAATGCAGAGGGCACTATGGTATGAATCCTATGAGGGGTTGGTGATAGAATCAATCCAGACCTCCTATTGCACTTTAATGAAGCTATTATCCATATCTAATGCATCCCAAATGGACCTTCTGGCTGTGCAATCCCTTAAATAGTGTAGAATTATATCTTGGGTGTTGTTGAAAAAAGGATAGGTGTCATCCTAGATGATATGTCTACTTGTCTTCTCCCAATTTATGAGAAAGACGTGGTGCTTGAGTAGCAAGAGAAAACCCTTATATCTTTGTGGTATGTAGAGGGATCAAAGCTTCCTCCATTGTGAATTGTTATGTGTATCTGATTATGGACAAAGACCGAAACATGTTGAGCATGTTGTAAGGTAACATTTAGGTTTAATGGGTCAACACTAGGTTTCCTCTAACTCCTAATTGTTAAGGGTTGGTATCCTATTGATTAGGTTCCAAGATTGGTGTCGGAAATAGGCATGGATGAAGCTCCAGTCCTAGCTAAAGTCATCATGTTCCATTGAACTCATGTAGAGGTCATGAAGGTATTCTCCAATAGATATATCCAAGTCAATCTATGTAACGACCCCGCTTCCTTGTAACCCCCAATTAAGGAATACCGAGAAGTCAGAGGTGTGATCCCAAAAACAAGATTGATGGTTTTGCAAATAATAAAAAATAATTAATAAATTCTACAAAAGACTAAACTTAAAACTGGGATAAAAATTTACTTTTCATATACCTTTCAAAATTATGAAAGTGGAACTTCTACCCGTAGAAGAATTCTATCTAATTAAATCCTCCTTGATAATTTAACTGTAATCTTTCATAGGTTCCACTTTACTGTTTGTCCAAATCTAGGTATTTCCTAAAATGCCGACAAACAAATGGTCGGTCAGTGTAAATGAATACACTGGTATGTGGGGACAAACAAAACATTGCACATAAGCTTTAAAAACCTAATCATATAAAGTAGTTGTTAACAATGCAAAATTATGTTTTCAATGTGACTTCCCAAATGATTTTACTCATCCTCTGGGATACCCTCTCTTAGGGTTTAGTCCTTACAAAGGACTTAAGGTTACCTTATCCATCCTAAGCTTGGTACATGGGGTCACCTCTTTGGGTTCCCAGCGGTCTTCCTTTTGGGGCTTGACCACTTCAGACCTTCCCTCTGGGGATTGGTCTTGCATCATACATCTAGAGATGGTATGTACGTTCAAGACAGTCACATATATCCTTATGCTGTGATAATCATATTGACTTTATAGATTGCAGAAATAAAAGAATACAAATAGTTTATTTCCATGCAATCGATAAAACATATGGAAAATACTGGGAAACTAAAGTGTGTACTCATAATTAACCACATACCTGATCAGGAGATTTCATAAGAAATAAGAATAGTCCAATCAATCAGGCAATCCAATTCAAGCAAGCAAGTCAACCACACAAAAGCATAAAATCTTGAAAAGCATATGCAACCTATTTACTACATACTCATCAAGAATCTTACTTTATTGACATGGAATTACGTACTAGGGTTTCTAATCCAAATTAGGGCTTCATTAGGGTTCATTTAGAGTTATTTACAGCTTTTCTCTTTTATGTCCATAAAATCCTAAAACAACAATTCTAGGTTCAGAACCCTAATTATTCACTTATTCACATTAAATCCTTCTTTAACATCAATTAGGCTTAGGATTAGTCTAATATCACTTTTATACAAAGGATTTCAAAGTTCATCTCATTAGAAACCATTAACACTAGGTTAGGGTTTCTAAGCCCATTAATGCATATTAACATATCAAAACCCTAAATTAAGCTATTTAGCCCATGGATTATCTACTTAGACATTCTAGACATCTTTTCATTAACAACAAGTTAATATGCTCGTAGATAATCCATATCACTCTTCTCAATTTCATAGAACATCATCTTAGGGTTTTTCATTGTTATAAAAGTATTAAAGATAGCAAATTTAAGAACTATTCAAACTATGATTAGATGCATGCTCTAAAACTATTTTTATTGAAATGTAAATATTTTTATGATCAACTTTCATATATTACATGTCTCGATCTGAGTTTCCATTAACTAGTTATGATTATTACAAAATAACAAATATTGAGCCAATCAAAACTTGACACATCAGCATATCGAACCTTATTCTATTTTCCATGCGGACCAACTTCCACAAATAAAGCTTCACCACCTCATCCACGTGCGCTCCACATGAACAGGGTCTCCGAACAGGCGGTTGTACCCTTTTGACCCTACCCTCCTTCACACATGTCGGGATAAGAGAGTCTTTTCTCTCTATTTCATCTTTAACCTCGTGACCCGCTGCTCGTGAGCCAGTGCCAAGGCCACAGCCAATCGTGCATTGACTTCGAGCATCCCACTTCCTTAGTAGATTACGAAGATCACCATCCCTCCTCCTAGTCCCACTGAATCACCTGGTGCCCTCAGCCTTGCCAGATCTGACTGGAGTTGTCGGGATAGAGAAGCTTTTCTTTGACGAGAAAGGCAACCGCTCAGGGGTCAGGTTAAGCACCTTCTCGCAATTAATTGTGTACAAACATCCATCTCAGCAATGCGGACTCAAGGGTAAGCTTTGGGGTTATGCACATGATGTGTGCCCCTCCCTATTTATAGGGGATGTGCACATGTGCTTTCCCTTGATTTGGGGAAGTCCCACATTGACGATGAATGGCGCCCAATCCCACTATGATCGGGATCGCCAAGACTTCTTGGAGCCAATGGTCTCCTTCCCAAGTTCAATCAGGCTAGGATTCTTGTAATATCGGGAGAGGAAAGTCTCCCAGTTCCTCCGGTTTCCTAATTTTAGACAAAGTGCAGCCATCATTGGATTCAGATCCAATGGCCATCGGGCCCCGTATTAGAACATAAATTGAAATCGAATTGTGACATTTAAAGTTATCCTTTACACTTTAGGAAACTTACAAAATTCATATCTCCCAAACCATTTATCCTTTAAACTCCAAATTTTAGGGGAAAGTTCATAATGACTCAACCTACTTGTGTGTCAAGTTTGGGACTCAAAAATCGAAAGTATGAGATATTTTTCTTCATATGCAAGCTATTACTTATTAAGGCATATTTTATGCATATTTTCTCTCTCCTCTTATTTTATATTATTTATTTGGATTCATTTTACCATTAGAAACCATTTGGGCTCGAAATATCATCCATGATGATTACAATATCCATATTTCCACATATATCTCATGTTTTCATCATTATCTCAAATTTCCTTCTTAATAATGCATTATTTAATTTCTTCTTTTTCTTTTAATCATATTGGACTCAATATCATATTATCGTCCACAAAATCACATCACAAAGGAAATATTGCAAAGGAAATCCATTCCATACACATAAATCACACATTTTCCATAATCATACATTTATTGGGGAAATTGCATTTCCAACCATATGAACCCAAAAAATTGGGGTTGTAACATCCTTCCCCTCTTATAGGAATTTTTCCCTCAAAATTCCACCAAACATACAAACCTTCTTCTTTTTCTTTTAATCATATTGGACTCAGTATCATATTATGGTCCACAAAATCACATGCACAAAGGAAATATTGCAAAGGAAATCCATTCCATACACATAAATCATACAATTCCCATAATCATACATTTATTGGGTAAATTGCATTTACAACCATATGAACCCAAAAAATTAGGGTTGTAACATCCTTTCCCTCTTATATGAATTTTGCCCTCAAAATTCCACCAAACATACAAACCAACAGGATAAGACCTTTACATGTCCATCTTTGGCTCCCATGTGGCTTCATCCTCTCCATGGCTCTTCCAAAGAACCATTATCATCTTATATTATTATATCTGAGTTCTTTCACCTTGGTATCTAGAATCCTCATAGGTGACTCAGGATATTTCAGCCTCTCTTGAATCTCAATAGGTTCATGGCTCAGCACCTGGCTTGGGTACATCACATAGTGCTCTATATCAGACTCATGGAATTCATCATACATCATATTATCTAGAGGGGTAAGGATAAACATAAGCGACTCCACCAATCCATCTCAAATGGACCCATGTATCAGGACTCAACTTCCTTAGCTATAGTCGGGACTTCATATCACATGTTCACCCATAGTGAACTGCATGTTAGTCTGCTTTGCATCAGCTCATGACTCATGTCAATCCTGGGCTTTCTCATCCATTGCTCGATCAAGGCAACTTCATCTGCAAACATTGTGGCCTTGATAACCTCCAATTTTGTGATGTTATTTTAATAATTTTCTTCAGTTTTCCACACTCTTTCTTAGACAAATTAGACAGAATCCCTAGCTATCCTCTTTTATTGCAAATATACTGTTAGATTAACTTTTCTCCTTTTTTTTACAGAAAAAGACACACAAAAAATCACAAAAGACCCATACGGTCCCAAGACCGCATGGACTCAACCGGTCCCAAGACCGCATGGACTCACACGGTCCCAAGACCGCATGTAGCCAACCGGTCCCAAGACCGCATGGACTCACACGGTCCCAAGACCGAATGAAGCCAACCGGTCCCAAGACCGCATGGACTCACACGGTCCCAAGACCGCATGAAGCCAACCGGTCCCAAGACTACATGGACTCACACGGTCCCAAGACCGCATGAAGCCAACCGGTCCCAAGACCGCATGAAGCCAACCGGTCCCAAGACCACATGGACTCATACGGTCCCAAGACCGCATGAAGCCAACTGGTCCCAAGACCGCATGAGTCCAAACGGTCTCAGAGCCCAAACGATCTCAAGACTGCATGAGTCCAAACGGTCTCAGAGCCCAAACGGTCTCAAATCCCAAACGGTCTCAGAGTCCAAATGGTCTCAGAGTCCAAACGATCTCAGAGCCCAAACGATCTCAGAGTCCAAACGGTCTCAGAGTCCAAACGGTTGGACCCAAAACTGACCAAACTATTTGGACTTCACTTAAGGCCTATAAATAAGACCCAAGGGGTCCTCCAAAGATATCAAGTTTCAGACGCCTAGATGCTGCCTCTACTACTCCAGAGCTATTCCAGCCTCCATCCTCTTCCCAAAGGCTGTCGGTCTGAGATCCACGCTCCATCCTGAAGCTGCTTTCTCTCTCTTCATCAAAGAAGGTGGGAAGAGGAGACCTCATCATTGAGCAACCTACGAATCTTGAAGATCATCACTCTCTCTCTTTCTAAGGGGTTGACTTTCCTCTCTTCTTTATGGGGATGACATTCTCTCTCTCTTCTCGCCTCCTTCTTTTTCCTAGCTATGAGCGAGTAGTCCCTTTCACTAGGGTGCGAGGAGTAGCCCCGCTAACCATGTTTTCATTTCATGTAATGTAATCCATAGTTTGCAATATAGAGATGCTTTCTTTTTAGTTCAACATCAATCGTTTAATGAATGCTTGTTGCTTGATCACCAACTTGTGTTATCTTTTATCTTTTAGTATGAATTGTCTATGTTTGTACTATTAGATTCGAATCTCGATTGAATGTTGGTTCGTGATGCATGTATCCACCATGCATCTGTTTCAGTATCTAGGAGTGTTTTTCGAGAAGTGGAGTAAACTCACTTCCATCGTTGTACTTTCATACTATGAAATGGAATCAGTTGACGTATGAAAGTACAACCTTGGTAAGTCGAGGAACACACTTTGCGAAGGGAATGATGTAAAGTAGGTGACCATTAATTTGGGGATGGCTGGCATTGCAACATTCCCACACTTCTCGTAGTTAGTTCTCCGAAAGGAAACTAAATCTACAAAGATGCTAACTGTTTAAGACTCTTATTGTAGGTTATGTTTTATATTGCGTGTTTTGATCCATGTGTAGTGGTGGTGAAAGTCGATCACATCCTAGTGGCTCCTTATCATTGTTGACATCCTTAAATTTACTTGCTTTACTTTACTTGCTCTTAGCTTAAAAACAACCAGACCAACCTTTTGATTTAAATACCTACTATTAAGAGATTAAGTGAAATTCTAACATTTTTCATCTTGTTGCTCCCAACAAGGCTGTTGTCCCGTGGATTCGACCCTTAACTATACTATGATAAGACTTCCACGTATCTTCGCATACGTGGGTGGAGTTCTCGATCTAGTATAAGCAAGGATAAACTTAAAGACTTACCATCTTTAGGATTTTTAGTGGTGTATGCAATTCCACATGAGTGGAAGCTCCATCAAAAATTGGTGTCGTTGCCGGGGACAACGGAACATTTTAATTCCATTTAGTATCTTGGTAGTTGGTTAGGGTTTTACACTTTCTTTTAATCATTAGTCCATACCTTCTTGAGTTCATTGTATCTCTGGCATCATCTAAAAGGTGTGTTTCTTTCTCTACTCAGGTAGAAGATGTGTATGCAATCATCGCATAACCTCGGATTCTCCCCTGATCCAGAGTTCGACTCTGAGGTATAGAGAAGCTTCCACCACCGCATTAGACGTAACCGCCAAAGAGCCAGGCAAATGGCTAAAGATCAACGCCAAGATGCACTAGTAATGGAGAGGGTCAATGCCGCCATAGCCGCTCAAAGAGCACAACTCATTGCTGACACCTGTGCTCAAATTCAAGCGGAGATCCGAGCGGAAGAACAAGCCCGCATCCGAGCCGAATATGAAGCAGCTAACCAAGCTACCCAGTTAGGGCTAAGAAACAAGCAATTGAGGGACTATGCTGTCCCCAAGAACTATGTAGACAATCATCCAGTTCGTCTTCCGATCATCAACATACCCAACTTCGAGATTGGGACACAAAGGATTCAAATCATGCCGGGCATCTCATTCTCTGGTGGTTCTGGAGATGACTGTATGGATCACTTGAAGAGGTTCAAGGCACTTTGCCGACTTGTCCCACAGGCCGGAGTTGCTTTTGACACAATAATGCTACATCTTTTCCACTTCACTCTATCAGGAAGAGCTTTGAGCTGGTATAACTCGCTTGATAGGGAGCCAATAATCACCACATGGGCTCCCTTGGAAGAAACGTTCCTGGAGAAGTTCTTCCCTCCTTCGTTAACTTACGAAATTAGGGGGCAGATTAACCACTTCGCCCAACTTCCTGGAGAATCACTCACAGAAGCATGGTAAAGGTTCAAGGAGCTTCTAAGAAAGTGTCCTCATCACGACATCTCTCAAAATCAATTAATAGAAACGTTCTATAGGGGAGTGAGTGATTACATCAAGCAATTTCTGGATTCCTCATATGGAGGAAATTTTATGACAAAGAACTATGAGGATGCTTGGAAAATCGTCACACTTGGAGCTGAGAATCAATCCAATTGGGGACGATCATCCGACAAGGGAGTCCTCAAAGTTTATTAAGCTAAGGAATCAATGGAAATGAAGGCTATTGCTGAATCCTTAAAGACCATAGCTCATAAACAGCGGGCTCTTGAAACTTCACTTGGAGAATATGATAAGAAGAAAAACCCTCAAGTACAACAGGTTAAAGCTGCCACAGGGACCTGTTAAGCCTGTCACGCATCTGATCACCCAACTCTGTCATGCGGTCTGCTTTACAATGTGATGATGGATATGCACCCACCACAACAATAGTATGAACCAATCATCGAACAACCTGAAGAGAAGATGCCCAAACAAGTTAATTCCATTCATTCCATACCTGGACAAGTTTACTATAATCCAAATCAACCAAGAAACCACCCAGGTTTTCAATACGGGAACCCTGCTGTAAGGACTCTGACCTTCGTTTAGGGCTTACCCTGTTTGCTTTGCTTAACCCTGGTGCTTTGATGCCTGCGAATCACCTTTAGTGGTGATTAGGGTTTGGTTGTGCTTTGTTGAGAGTTGAAGGTGCTACTTGCAAATAACCCAAGTCTAGGGTTTTATAGGCAAGTTTTCCACCTTGTGAGGTGCTTCTCTCTTTCTTTTCTTCCTCTAAGGTTGAGAGGAAGGCTTGGGCTTGTTGCTTGAGTTCTTTGGGCCTTGGTTGAGCTTGTTTGGGCCTTAAGGTGCCTTGTTTGGGCTTGGTTGAGCCTTGTATCGGCCTAGGAGTGTTTGTGTCAGCCAAGTTGAGTGTGTGTTGCCCATGACAGTGGAGTGTGTCGCCCATGGAGCAACATGTTGTGCCACCCATGATGCTTGACCTAGCCTTGACCTTGTTTAGTGGACACTTGGTGCATATCTTGGACATGTGGATGGAGCATGCTAGAGTGGTGGCTTGTGCTCTAGGACAAGTGTCCCTAGGCGAGTGACACCTTGCCATGCTCCACCTTGTTTTCTCCTCCCTTTTCTTCTATATAGATAGTTCCTTCCTTAGCTTAAGGACCCTTTGGTTCCTCTCCATCTTGTGCCCGACACAACCCCCCCTTCCTTGCTAGTGGTGGCCGATATCCCCCTGGAGAAGAGAGTGGTGGCCGATACACCCTTTGGAGGAGCAAGCTTGGTGGTCGACACACCTTGGAGGAGCATGTGGTGGTCAACATCCCTTGGAGCTTGGAGTTCTTCTTCTTCCTTGGAGCTTGGAGCTTAAGGCAAGTAGCATAACTTCTAACCCTAACTACACTACTCTCTTTCCATATATGTTGCTATGTCCATGATCTTGTTTACATGTTAGTAGCTTAGTTCTTGCTTAATAACCTTGTTGGTCGATCCTTGTGATCTAGGGTTTTTGGGTGAGCAATACTCCTTTCTCCCCTTGGTCTAGAGGAGTGAGTTTGAGCTTCTAGTATCATGAGCAACACCCCTCCTTCTTAGTTAATTGAGGTGAGCTTGTGTCCTAGTTGCTTGAGCAACACTCTCCTATCACCATGGGCTAGAAGGTGAGCTCGGTTAGTGGTGACTCTTTTCTAGGGTTTCTCCTTGTGACCGTTTGGTGATAGAAGAAGTGCAAGACCCCTCCTTCTTAGTTGATTGAGGTGAGCCTTGTCTTGACCCACTAGGGTTTCGGGTGTCCTTGTGAGAGGTAGTAGATGATCTTGAGAGTTAACACCCTTGGTCGATATGTGCATGGGGAGGTGCTGCCCGACAACCCTCTTGACCTAGACCCCCTTGCACGGCACATGGGTGGGAGATATACCCCCTTTGGTTCCTTTGGTGATGGGCGTCAAAACCCTGTACGGGTGACTCTTGATGTGCTTCGTTGTGCTGTGGCGGGTGAGCACACTGCCCCTACACGCCCGATAGGCTACTCGCCCAGCAGAGCGTGTTACACCCCTGCACGGCACGCTTGTAAAACATCTTGCCCGGTATAGTTGCTAGTTTTGTGTTCTGTGTCGGGTGCGCGAGTAAGTCTTTGGGTGCCCGGCATCAGCCCTGCACGCTTGGATGAGGTGCACGTTATCCTTGCATGCCTTTGAGCTGCTCACCCAGCAGAGCACATTAGACCCTTGCACGACACACCTTGTATCGCCCAACCATGTCGCCCGATACTCCTCTGCATGACACAGGTACCCAGCATGCCTGATGTCTGTGCTGCTCGTCCGGTATGTGTTGCCCAACACAATGCACGAGTGAGTTACCTTTCATGTGTTGCATGCCGCACGCTTGCCCTTGACCCAGCGTTGCGCGCTGCACGCGGGAAGTATGAGCTGGTTTGCCCGATATAGTTTGGGTGAGAGTGAGCCCTGCCCGGTATAGTTTTAGTGAGGGTTTTTAGCACTTCTTGTGAAGGTTCAGTTTGTCATAGAAAGATAATGCGTCAGCTATACTTTGTTAATCTATGGTGACTCATTGCATGATAATGTTCTTCATGATAAAGCTTGTTCATCAAATCTTAATATGGTTATACACACGAGTGTGAGCACCTTATTTGTTTTATAATGCCAAGAGTAATAATGAGCATGCATTAGGGTTTGCTAAATGCTATGACTTATACATGAGATCATGAGATGAGACATGATTATGAAAAGGATACAACCACTAATGTTATCTTGTGTTGACAATACGCTTAACCCTAAATGTCACCCTGTGTTGGTAATATAAGTCTCCAAGTTATTCATGTTGGTTATTGAATGATGCTAACCATGCAGGTAAAGCATAGCCAAATGAAAAGCTATGAGGAATGGTTATATGTGAACAATGAGATGACAGGTATATTATGAATGATGTTCCATGATGATGATATAATCCTTTAGAGGCAGTGGCACTATGTGATGAGGGATTGAGATCCCATGGTATGTGATGATCCTTGAGATGGATCTGGATTGATTGGCAAGAGGCTAAGTGATAACATGTGATGTGGGATCCTTGTGATGGATCAGTATGATGTGAATTGTAGTGAAAGCATAATGTTGCGTTTATGTTGTTTATTTCCTTTTATAGCTTGCATGTTATACAAATTGGTTGAATCTTGCAATCCATCTAAAAGATACTAATTAATCACAGTGAAATCTATCATGTAGTTTACCCTGGCCATAGATCCATCATCGTCAGGACTTGGTGATGATGAAATGAGTTCTCCTGCGGGTTAACCCAGAGCACATATTTTTGGATATGCGGGGTTTTAACTAGCCTCAAATAGAGAGGTAAACGAGTGCAGCTACGGTTGCAGACTCGAATATGTGATGAGCATGGTGAACAGGCCCATGGCTCCGGATATGTGATATGATGAGCATGAATGTGTTCATGGCTCAGAGCATGGTGATCAGGCTCGTGGCTCAGTTTTACTAGCGTCGTGACCTATACCGAGGCGGGCTAGAGGAAGGGTAGCCTGAGGAGCTGACCCTGTGGCTAAAGGGCATTTGAACATGATGCTGCAGTCCTGCTATGTTTCTCGTGTACTGACCACGAGGGGTGAGGTTGTGGATTTCGGCTCTTCCATTGACCTTGTATGGCACCGGCTATGGGCTTCGCAGCCGAAGGTTGGATTTGAACGGTACAGTTCACTTCCTCAGAGCATAATAAAAACGTAATCCAGCCGTTTAGTACTTACTGCTTAAGACATAAACAAAACATTGGTTGAGGCCTTGTTTGTGTAGTTACTCTCTTTATATCTTGCAGTTACTTATATGTTCTTCAATGGCAGTAGAACTTGGATATCCTATCTTGTTAATCATGTTTCACATGTAATACTTGGATACATCTGGTAAGCTTAGATATCTTTATTTCATAGACTGCTCTTGCTATATCTTCTCACCAGTTAACTGCTTAATGTATATGTTCATTTGAGGTTTTGTAGTTTTGGTGGGGAGTTATGACTCCCCCTGGGACAATGTTCAATTGTCTCACCCCACTGGTTTACACCCTTTTTAGGTGGTTGAGCTATTCATGGTGGTTGCCGCGGAGTTGCGGTCGAGCAGCAAGAAGAACAGTAGAAGGCAAGCGTTGGATATGCAGCTGCTTCGGATGTTTTGTGATAGAGTCTAGAGTCATCCCTGTACTCTCAGGTCCTTGGCGGTGTTTTGACGTTGTTTAATGATGTACATATGTAGATGTTTTGTATATCATGCTACTGGCCGGATGTGGGCCTTATGTATGTATAAACAGGTGATGAACTCATGTGACGACATGACAGCTATTATTCTAAGCTATGGACATGTATCCAGGCTTGTATGGATATGTATATAACATGTTTTCTTGCAGGATATGGACTCGAATGTAAATGTTTCTCAGTTTATCTGTTTTCCACAATCAGTTTTAATTAACCCGTGTTTTTGATAATCTGTGGTTATGGTGATTTCCGCACGTTTTCGCGTAACACCTCGCTGTCTGTGTGATAGTGGGATGTGTTGCCACAAAGTTTTTGGTATCATAACTATAGGCTCGCTGAGTCTACAGGGATCTAGGACTAGGTTGTGTCTGTTCTTATGCATTTTCCAGATTTCCTCACAATCATCTTCTGCCCTCAGTGGAAGAAAAGCCAAGATGTCTGGAAACCATGAAGAACACGCTACTGAGCACAGCGATGTTGCATCTGTTGATGGAGCCGTAGGCTAGGTACATGAAGATCGGGTGCCTGAGGTCCCCCAACCTGACCCAGCCATACTTGAGCATCCTACCTACCAACAGCTTATGGGGCAGATGATGGCTACGATGAATCTCATGGTTGAGAAATTACCGGTGCCTCCTCTACGAGCACAGGTTCCCCATGGTGAAACATCGGGTATTGGGAAGACCTTCGAGCGGCTTCGCTGAGTCAGAGCTTCGGATTATGCTGGAACGGCTGATCCAGCGGATGCAGATCTATGGCCGACAAGTCTCGAGAAGGCTTTCCGGATCCTCGACATCCCCGAAGCAGACAAAGTAAAGCACGCTGTCTACCTCCTAAAAGGTAGTGCTGGTCACTGGTGGACCATCGAGGAAGAAAAGCGGCCTGGTGAGGTGATCTGTTGGGAAGTGTTCCGGCATGAGTTCGTCAGTCGATACTTTCCCAAGACATATCTGGATGAGAAGATCAGTCAGTTTGAGAGTTTGAGGCAAGGAACACTGAGTATCACCGAGTATGAAGCCAAGTTTATGGATCTGTTGA
The DNA here is from genome assembly GCA_963693085.1 of Alisma plantago-aquatica. NCBI lineage: Eukaryota > Viridiplantae > Streptophyta > Magnoliopsida > Alismatales > Alismataceae > Alisma > Alisma plantago-aquatica. The sequence continues at coordinate 985,953,551 of OY856410.1, read as the reverse complement.
GGTTTTGTCCTCACATGGCAGTGATAGATGAGGAACGGGTCAGACGTTTCGAGAAGGGTTTGAGTGTTGAGCTGACAACACCAGTTTCTGCATTGGAGAACCAGGAGTGGTTTGCGATGCTTGTGGAATCCGTCTAGAGGATCGAATGATCTGTAAGGGAGAAGTGAGAGTCTATGGCTAAGAAGAGACATGCTCAGTTCCAGGGTTAGAGGTTTGGTGGCTTCAAGAAGCCCAGGTTTTCAGCACTGGCAGCGATGAGAGGTTCTGGTAGACCATCTCAGTGGTCTCGGAGCAGAGGAAGAGGGTATGTATCTTCACCATATAAGGCACAAAGTTCAGCTTCCGTGGCAGTGACAGGGCCATCCAGGCCACAAGTTGATGTTAGGACATGCTATGTCTGTGGTCAGATAGGGCATGTCAAGTCGAGTTGTCCCTATAGAGATGATGAGGTGACGCAGCAGCCGAGACAGAACCTTCAGGGGTTAGAGAGACCATAACCCAGTGGTAGTAGAGGACGAGGACGCGGTCAAGCATCCCAAGCTGGATCGTTTGCTCAAGGAAGTAGAGGTCGTGGACAGTAAGCAACGACTCGATTCTATGCCATGAGTCAGCCGGAGGCGATAGTCAACCCGCGAGTAGTGACAGGTCAGATGGAGTTATTTCATTCTGATATGTCTTCTTCTTGCCATATATCTGTTCTGGTTGACCCGGGTGCTACGCACTCTTTTATCTCCTATAGTATGCTTGAGAACTATCGTTTACCTATTAGTCGTAAGAAGGATAGTCTGTTGTTGGAAACCCCTCTTGATGGTTCCTCGTTGCTTCGAGAAGAGTGTCCATCTTGTGTCTTGTCTTTCTCGGGACACCGCATTCAAGTGGACCTCATACCACTTGATATGCATGGGTTTGATGTCATCCTTGGGATGGATACCTTAGAAAAGTATAAGGTCATTCTGGACTGCGGTACCAAGCAGGCGGTGTTTGATGATGCCGGAGAGAAGTGGATCTTCCAAGGAGATAGGAAGATTCTTTCGACATGTCTGGTATTAGCTATGATGGCAGATAGGTTGCTATGACAGGGATGTGAGGCGTTCTTAGCTCATGTGGTGGATATCGTTGTGGTTACCAAGGAAAAAGGTCCTAGTCTCGAGGAGGTGCCAGTTGTCTGGGAGTTTGTAGATGTGTTTCCTGAAGAGTTTCCTGGTGTTCCCCCACCCCGAGAGATTGATTTTGAGATCCATCTGGTTCCAGGGACGCAGCCAGTTGCACAGACACCCTATAGAATGGCTCCAGTTGAGATGGCAGAGTTAAAGAAGCAGTTACAAGAGTTGCTGGACAAAGGTTTCATCTGACCGAGCACATCGCCTTGGGGTTCTCCTGTGTTGTTTGTCAAGAAGAAGGATGGTTCGATGCGGTTGTGTATAGATTACCGACAGTTGAACAAGGTCACGATTAAGAACAAGTACCCGTTGCAGAGGGTAGATGATCTGTTTGATCAGTTGCGTGGTGCTACAGTGTTCTCGAAGATCAATCTATGGTCTGGATATCTTCAGTTGAGGATAAAGGCGGATGACATACCAAAGTCATGTTTCAGGACGAGGTATAGTCACTATGAGTTCGTGGTTATGCCGTTTGGGCTAACCAATGCACCTGCTGCTTTCATGGACCTGATGAACAGAGTGTTTCGTCTGTTCTTAGATCAGTTTGTTGTAGTCTTCATAGATGACATCCTAATCTATAGTCGGGATAGACAAGAGCATGAGCAACATCTTTATCGAGCGTTGACTCTTCTTCGCCAACATTAGTTGTATGCCAAGTTCAGTAAGTGTGAGTTCTGGTTGGAAGAGGTGACTTTCTTGGGTCACGTGATATCTGCTGAAGGAGTCAAGGTAGATCCGAAGAAGGTGGAATCCGTGGCAGAATGGGAACATCCGAAGACGCCGACAGAAGTTCGTAGTTTTCTGGGTTTAGCAGGATACTACCGGAGGTTTATCAAGGACTTCAGTGCGATTACATTACCGATGACAAATTTGATGATAAAGGGTGTACCTTTTGTTTGGGATGATCGATGTCAGCAAGCTTTCCAGAGTTTGAAGGAGAAGCTTACCAGTGCTCCAGTGTTGATCTTACCAGAGCCTGGGAAGGGCTACGTAGTTTTCTGTGATGCTTCCAAGAAAGGCTTAGGTTGTGTGCTGATGCAGGAGGATCACGTGGTTTCTTTTGCTTCACGACAGCTTAAGAAACACGAGGAGAACTATCCGACTCATGATTTGGAGCTGGAAGCAGTGGTTCATGCGTTAAAGATTTGGAGACACTATCTGTATGGGGAAGTGTGTCAGATCCTTACGAATCATAAGAACTTGAAGTACATCTTTACGCAACAAGAGTTGAACATGCGACAGCGGCGATGGATGAAGTTGATCAATGACTATGACTGCACTATTGAGTATCATCCTGGTAAGGCGAATGTGGTAGCTAATGCGCTCAGTCGAAAGTCTTCTTTTTCTTCCAAGAAGGCACAGCTGAGCTCTCTGGTATGCCATGAGCGAGATATGCTTATCTCTTTGCGGAAGATGAACATGCAGATGGAGGTTTCCTCATTAGCTAGACTTGTAGCACAAATGCAAGTCAAGCCTACGTTGAGACAGCAGATCAAAGATGCACAGCAGACAGATGATGTGGTACAGTTGATCATATCAGAGTTTGGCAGCGAAAAGCGTGAAGGGTTTCATGAGTCCGAGGATGGGCTAGTCTTCTATCGTGATAGGATGGTGGTTCCTGATGTTGATGAGCTGAGGAACTTGGTGCTAGAAGAAGCACACACGTCGATGTATGCTATGCATCCAGGTGTCACCAAGATGTACCATAGTCTGAAGGACTTGTATTGGTGGCCCGATTTGAAGAAAGATGTAGATGAGTTCATGGTGAGATGTGCGATCTGTCAGCAAGTGAAGGTTGAACATCAGAAGTCGGCAGGTACGTTGCAACCTTTGCCGATACTGCTGTGGAAATGGGATCACATAACCATGGATTTCGTAGTTGGTCTACCCAGGACAACTAGGAATAATGATTCCATTTGGGTGATAGTGGACAGATTGACGAAGTCTACCCATTTCCTACCTATGAAGATGACGTATACAGCTGAGAAACTTGCTCAAGTATATGTAGATGAGATAGTCTGTTGGCATGGTGTGCCAGCAACGATAGTATCTGACAGAGGCCCTCAGTTCACGAGTCGTTTCTGGGAACAGTTGCACAGAGCGTTGGGAACACAGTTGACGTTCAGTACCGCTTTCCACCCGTAGATAGATGGATAGTCTGAAAGGACTATTCAGATTCTGGAAGTTCTCCTTCGAGCTTCTATTTTGCAGTTCCTAGGCAGTTGGGATGTGCATCTGAGTTTGATCGAGTTTTCTTATAACAACAGTTATCAGTGAAGCATTGACATGGCTCTTTATGAGGCTTTGTATGGGAGGAAGTGCAGATCTCCCTTGTGTTGGTATGAGTCTGGTGATTATCAGTTTTTGGTCCCTGAGTTAGTACAGCAGACAATAGAAAAGATCAAGGTGATACAACAACAGTTGAAAGTGGCACAGGACAGGCAGAAGTCTTATGCAGACAATCTCCAATGACCTTTGGAGTTCCAGGTAGGAGACAAAGTATATCTTAAAGTCTCACCATGGAAAGGTGTGCTGAGGTTTGGCCGTAAGGGTAAGTTGGCACCCAAGTATATGGGGCCTTACCCAGTTATAGCACGTGTTGGAAATGTTGCTTATGAGATAGGGTTACCTCCAGAGTTGCACAAGCTACATCCAGTGTTCCATGTCAGTATGCTGAAGAAAAGCCATCCAGATTTAGGAACAGTGATACAACCAATTGAATTTGAGCTTGATGATGATGTAACCTATGAGGAAGGTCCTGTGGCGATCCTTGACAGAAGAGTCAAGAAGCTGAAGAAGGACCTGGTTCTTGTGAAGGTTCTTTGGCAGCATCGTGGTGTTCAGGAAGCCACGTGGGAGCTTGAGGAAGAGATGAGGAGGAAGTATCCCATGCTTTTCTCTTTGGATTTCGGGGATGAAATCCCTTAAAGGGGGTTAGATTGTAAGGACCCTGACCTTCGTTTAGGGCTTACCCTATTTGCTTTGCTTAACCCTGGTTCTTTGATGCTTGCTAATCACCTTTAGTGGTGATTAGGGTTTGGTTGTGCTTTGTTGAGTGTTGAAGGTGCTACTTGCAAATAACCCAAGTCTAGGGTTTTGTAGGCAAGTTTGCCACCTTGTGAGGTGCTTCTCTCTTTCTTTTCTTCCTCTAAGGTTGAGAGGAAGGCTTGGGCTTGTTGCTTGAGTTCTTTTTGGGCCTTGGTTGAGATTGTTTGGGCCTTGAGGTGCCTTGTTTGGGCTTGGTTGAGCCTTGTATCGGCCTAGGAGTGTTTGTGTCAGCCAAGTGGAGTGTGTGTCACCCATGTCAGTGGAGTGTGTCGCCCATGGAGCAACATGTTGTGCCGCCCATGATGCTTGACCTAGCCTTGACCTTGTTTAGTGGACACTTGGTGCATATCTTGGACATGTGGATGGAGCTTGCTAGAGTGGTGGCTTGTGCTCTAGGACAAGTGTCCCTAGGCGAGTGACACCTTGCATTTCTCCACCTTGTTTTCTCCTCCCTTTTCTTCTATATAGACGGTTCCTTCCTTAGCTTAAGGTCCCTTTGGTTCCTCTCCATCTTGTGCCCGACACAACCCCCCCTTCCTTGCTAGTGGTGGCCGATATCCCCTTGGAGAAGAGAGTGGTGGCCAATACACCCTTTGAAGGAGCAAGCTTGGTGGTCGACACACCTTGGAGGAGCAAGTGGTGGTCGACATCCCTTGGAGCTTGGAGTTCTTCTTCTTCCTTGGAGCTTGGAGCTTAAGGCGGGTTGCATAACTTCTAACCCTAACTACACTACTCTGTTTCCATATATGTTGCTATGTCCATGATCTTGTTTACATGTTAGTAGCTTAGTTCTTGCTTAATAACCTTGTTGGCCGATCCTTGTGATCTAGGGTTTTTGGGTGAGCAATACTCTTTTCTCCCCTTGGTCTAGAGGAGTGAGTTTGAACTTCTAGTATCATGAGAAACACCCCTCCTTCTTAGTTGATTGAGGTGAGCTTGTGTCCTAGTTGCTTGAGCAACACTCTCCTCTCACCATGGGCTAGAAGGTGAGCTCGGTTAGTGGTGACTCTTTTCTAGGGTTTCTCCTTGTGACCGTTTGGTTATAGAAGAAGTGCAAGACCCCTCCTTCTTAGTTGATTGAGGTGAGCCTTCTCTTGACCCACTAGGGTTTCGGGTGTCCTTGTGAGAGGTAGTAGATGATCTTGAGAGTTAACACCCTTAGTCGATATGTGCATGGGGAGGTGCTGCCCGACAAACCTCTTGACCTAGACCCCCTTGCACGGCACATGGGTGGGCAATATACCCCCTTTGGTTCCTTTGGTGATGGGCGTCACAACCCTGCATGGGTGACTCTTGATGCACGTCGTTGTGTTGTGGCGGGTGAGCACACTGCCCCTGCATGCCCGGCAGGCTGCTCGCCCAGCAGAGCGCGTTACACCCCTGCACGACACGCTTGTAAAACATCTTGCCCGGTAGAGTTGCTAGTTCTGTGTTCTGTGTCGGGCACGGGAGCAAGGCTTTGGGTGCCCGACATCAGCCATGCATGCCTCGATGAGGTGCACATTATCCTTGCATGCCTTTGAGCTGCTCACCTGACAGAGCACGTTAGACCCTTACACGACACACCTTGTATCGCCCAACCATGTCACCCGGTACTCCTCTGCATGGCACAGGTACCTGGCATGCCTGATGTCTGCGCTGCTCGCCCGGTATGTGCTGTCCGGCACAATGCGCGGGTGAGTTACATTTCATGTGTTGCATGCTGCACGCTCACCCTTGACCCAGCGTTGCGCGCTGCACACGGGAAATATGAGCTGGTTTGCCCGATTCAGTTTGGGTGAGAGTGAGCCCTACCCGGTATAGTTTTAGTGAGGGTTTTTAGCACTTCTTGTGAAGGTTCAGTTTGTCATAGAAAGATAATGCGTCAGCTATACTTTGTTAATCTATGGTGACTCGTTGCATGATAATGTTCTTCATGATAAAGCTTGTTCATCAAATCTTAATATGGTTGTACACACGAGTGTGAGCACCTTATTTATTTTATAATGCTAAGAGTAATAATGAGCATGCATTAGGGTTTGCTAAATGCTATGACTTATACATGAGATCATGAGATGAAACATGATTATGAAAAGGATACAACCACTAATGTTATCTTGTGTTGACAATATGCTTAACCCTAAATGTCACCCTGTGTTCATAATATAAGTCTCCAAGTTATTCATGTTGGTTATTGAATGATGCTAGCCATGCAGGTAAAGCATAGCCAAATGAAAAGCTATGAGTAATGGTTATATGTGAACAATGAGATGACAAGTATATTATGAATGATGTTCCATGATGATGATATAAGCCTTGAGAGGCAGTGGCGCTATGTGATGAGGGATTGAGATCCCATGGTATGTGATGATCCTTGAGATGGATCTGGATTGATTGGCAAGAGGCCAAGTGATAACATGTGATGTGGGATCCTTGTGATGGATTAGTATGATGTGAATTGCAGTGAAAGCATAATGTTGCGTTTATGTTGTTTATTTCCTTTTATAGCTTGCATGTTATACAACTTGGTTGAATCTTGCAATCCATCTAAAAGATACTAATTAATCACAGTGAAATCTATCATGTAGTTTTCCCTGGCCATAGATCCATCATCGTCAGGACTTGGTGATGGTGAAATGGGTTCTCCTGCGAGTTAACCCGGAGCGCATATTTTTTAATATGCGAGGTTTCTCCTAGCCTCAAATAGAGAGGTAAACGAGTGTAGTTGCGGTTGCAGACTCGGATATGTGATGAGCATGGTGAACAGGCCCATGGCTCCGGATATGTGATATGATGAGCATGAATGCATTCATGGCTCAGAGCATGGTGATTAGGCCCATGGCTCAGTTTTACTAGCGTTGTGACCTATACCGAGGCGGGCTAGAGGAAGGGTAGCCTGAGGAGCTGACCCTGTGGCTAAAGGCCATTTGATCATGAGACTGCGGTCCTGCTATGTTTCTCGTGTACTGACCACGAGGGGTGAGGTCGTGGATTCCGGCTCTTCCATTGACCTTGTATGGCACCGGCTATGGGCTTCGCAGCTGAAGGTTGGATTTGAACGGTACGTTTCACTTCCTCATGGCATAATAAAAATGTAATCTAGCCGTTTAGTACTTACTGCTTAAGACAAACACGAAACATTGGTTGAGGCCTTGTTTGTGTAGTTACTCTCTTTATATCTTGCAGTTACTTATATGTTCTTCAATGGCGGTAGAACTTAGATATCCTGTCTTGTTAATCATGTTTCACATGTAATACTTGGATACATCTGGTAAGCTTAGATAGCTTTATTTCATAGACTGCTCTTGCTATATCTTCTCACCAGTTAACTGCTTAATGTATATGTTCATCTGAGGTTTTGTAGTTTTGGCGGGGAGTTATGCCTCCCGCTGGGACAATATTCAATTATCTCACCCCGCTGGTTTACACCCTTTTTAGGTTGTCGAGCTAGTCATGGTGGTGGTCATGGAGTTGCGGCCGAGCAGCAAGAAGAACAATAGAAGGCAAGTGTTGGATATGCAGCTGCTTTGGATGTTTTGTGATAGAGTCTAGCGTCATCCCTATACTCTCAGGTCCTTGGCGGTGTTTTGACGTTGTTTCACGATGTACATCTGTAGATGTTTTGTATATCCTACTGCTGGCCGAATGTGGGCCTTATGTATGTATAAATAGGTGATGCACTTATGTGACGATATGACAGTTGTTGTTCTAAGTTGTGGACATGTATCCAGGCTTGTATGGATATGTATATAACCTGTTTTCTTGCAGGATATGGACTCGAATGTAATTGTTTCTCAATTTATCCGTTTTCCGCAATCGGTTTTAATTAACCCGTGTTTTTTATAATCTGTGGTTATGGTGATTTCCGCACGTTTTCGTGTAACACCTCGCTGTCTGTGTGATAGTGGGATGTGTTGCCACACCTACAGGGACTGCCAACCCGCAACACCAGACACAAGGCGGATCCTCCAATAGGTTGCCACCTGGATTCCAAAGCAACTTTAATCAAAATCAAGGGAACCCCAGAAATAACTTCCCAAGATCCAACTACCCTAGAAACCCCTCCGCCTACTATCAATATACCCATCCTCCTCTGCACCCACAATTGCACCCTCAGTTGCAGCAACCTCAGTTAGCACCGCCTCCGCAACAACCACATCAAGGAAAACAACAACTCACTCAGAAAAATGCCCCCTCCCAGCCAACAGACGATATGTCTTTGATAAGGTAGATGCTACAGTCCCAACAAACCATGCTCGCTAATCAGTAAGCTCAGCAGAAGGCAGTAGAGGCTCAACTAGCACAAATTGTTGTGCAACTGAAGCCACCAACAGGCACTTTTGCAGGACAACCTGAGTCAAACCCTAGACACGACCAAAATAGACTAGAGCAATTGAATGTCGTCACTACAAGATCTGGTCATGTCTTTCACAAAACTACAAGAATCGCTGATGAAAATGATGATATACCTGTCTTAATTCTAAACGCAAGCCCGAACCTAGGAACTGAGAAGTCCGCAGAGAACGTGAAAGGCAAAGAAAAACAACAAGCCTCCAAAGAGCCAGAAATTCTGCAGTATAAACCAAGGATACCATATCCGGGAAGATTGCGAGAGACAAAAATGGACACTAGGTTCCAAAGATTTAAGGAGGCGATGAAGAAACTCTATATCGACATCCCGCTCCTCGATGCTCTCTCTGAAGTACCGGTTTGGGCTAAATACCTAAAAACTCTGTTATCAAGGAAATACATTACTGAATAATAAGAGACCGTCAAACTAGCTCAAACCACCTCCGATATCATTCTGAATAAGATGCCAAAGAAAAAGAAGGACCCCGGTTCCTTCAGTATTTAGTGTTGTATTGGAAATGCCTCGAGCAAAAAGGGATTAGCTGACTTAGGGGCTAGCATATCAATTATGCCCTATTCCATGTGTAAATGATTAGGTTTCACTGACTTGCTACCCACAACGATGACAATTCAGTTAGCTGATTCCACTATCACTGCACCTCTAGGAATTATCGAAGACATTCTAGTTAGGATAGGTAAAGATGCCTATGTCCCATGTGATTTTGTCATTATGGATATCAAAGAGGATCTGAGATACCTGATAATATTTAGCAGACCTTTCCTTGCCACAAACAGGGCGCTTATTGATGTTGAAGCTGGCACGATCATTCTAAGACTGGGAAAAGAAGCAATTCAATTCCGAGTTCTCAATAGCATGAAAGGTCCCAGCATTCAAGAGGATGTTTTTCTCTTAGATGCAATACACCAAATGTCCCAATTGGAAATATCCGAGCCATATGATGAGTTGGAGAATGTTCTGACGAATCCAGAAGTCGAATTTTCAGCAAATGAATTGGTCCAACAATGTTTGCAACACTTAGAGAAAGTTGAAGAAGCATCAATAGCCACCTTTGAGGAGCTCAAATCTGTCACCATTTTAGAAGAAACAAAAGAACCTAAGGCCCCCGAGATGAAGACTTTACCAATGGGACTTAAACACGTCTTCTTGGACAAAGAAAAATTATGTCCAGTCATCATCAGTTCCACCCTGACAGAAAACCAGGAAGAAAGGCTTCTTGTTGAGATGAAGAAACACAAGAAAGCCATTGGGTACAAAATAACTGACCTGACAGGTATAAACCCTGCCTTATGCATGCATAGACTGCCCATGGTCAAAGAATTCAAGCCATCAAGAGAACACCAAAGGAAGCTGAACCCCAATCTTAAAGAAGTGGTTCACCTTGAAGTCCTCAAACTACTGAAAGCCGGCATAATTTATCCAATTTCAGATTCCCAATGGGTCAGCCCTGTCTAACTGGTCCCCAAAAAGGGAGGAACCACTGTCATGCTAAATGACAAGAATGAATTAGTACCGATAAGGACTGTGATGGGGTGGAGGATGTGTATCGACTACAGGAAACTAAACAAATCAACGCGAAAAGATCACTACCCTATGCCCTTTCTTGACGAAGTTCTAGAACGCCTAGCCCATCAAAAATTCTTCTATTATCTAGATGGTTATTCTGGGTTCTACCAAATCCCTATACACCCGGAAGACCAAGAGAAAACTACTTTCACCTGCCCCTTTGGGACCTATGCTTTTAGAAGAATGCCATTCGTGCTGTGCAATGCGCCATCTACTTTCCAAAGGTGCATGTCTGCTATTTTTGCAGGATTAACGGAATCTATAATGGAGGTATTCATGGCTGATTTTTCCATTTACGGAGATTCCTTCGATAATTGTCTACTCAACCTTGGACAAGTCTTACAACGATGCGAGGAGACGAACCTCATCCTGAATTGGGAAAAATGCCATTTTATGGTAACTGAAGGTGTCATCCTCGGACATAGAGTGAGTGACAGAGCGATTAAGGTAGACAAGGAAAAGATCGATGTTATCTCGAAGTTGTCGCCACCAAAAGATATAAAAGGAGTACGAGCATTCTTGGTTCATGCTGGGTTTTACAAAAGATTTATTAAAGATTTCTCAAAAATAGCAAAACCCATGACCCAACTTTTGACCAAAGACACCGAGTTCAATTTTAATCAAGAATGCTTACAAAGTTTTTCAACTCTGAAAAATGCTTTAATCTCTGCACCCATACTAAGAGCCCCGGATTGGTCGCAACCTTTTAAAATCATGTGTGACGCCAGTGATTATGCCATAGGGGCCGTATTAGGACAGAGAATCGACAAGAAACCTTATGTAATTTATTACGCATCTAAAATGCTCAATGAAGCACAAAAGAACTACACTACTATAGAAAAGGAGTTCTTAGCTGTCATCTATGTGTTCGAGAAATTTCACTCCTAACTGATTGGAGCCAAGGTCATCATCTACACTGACCACTCTGCCATATGATATCTAATTGAGAAGCAAGATGCAAAACCCAGACTTATCCGATGGGTGTTGATGCTTCAGAAATTCGATTTGAAAATCAAAGACAAAAGCGGAGTGGAAAACGTCGTCGCTGATCATCTCAGCCATATTGAAGTCGAGGATGAAGATAAAATACCTTTCCGAGACTCCCTTCCATATGACCAACTAATGAAAGTTACCAATGGATCCCCTTGGCATTCTGACATTGTTAATTATCTGGCTACAAGAATCATTCACCCTTCCGCCTCTCATCACAACAAAAGGAAATTCCTCCACGATGTAAATCAATACTATTGGGATGAACCTTACCTTTTTCGCCTATGCGCAGACAGACTTTTCCGTCGCTGCTTACCTGAAGAAAAGATTACCCTTGTCTTAGAGCATTTCCATTCTGGCCACACTGGGGGACACATGAGTGTGAAGAAAACCACTATGAAAGTTCTGCAATCGGGTTTCTTTTGGCCAACCATAGCAAAAGATTCCCATGATTTTGTAAAATCTTGCAACAAATGTCAACTTTCTGGCAGCTTATCCAAAAGGAATGAAATGCCCCTCACCATGTGGCAAGAGATCAAACTTTTTGACATGTGGGGGATAGACTACATGGGCCCCTTTACCTCTACATATGGTTTCTCCTACATTCTGGTTGTAGTAGATTATGTCTCGAAATTGGTAGAAGCTATACCCACAGTGTCCAATGATTCCAAACCAGTCATTAAGATGTTTAAAGATATCATTTTTCCCAGATTTGGAGTCCCCCGAACTGTCATATCCGATGGAGGGACCCATTTTCTGGAATGAAGCTTTGAATCCATCTTAAAGAAATACGGAGTTAACCATAAAGTTGCCACGCCTTACCATCCACAGACCAGTGGTCAGGTTGAGGTTTCAAACAGACAACTAAAGGCAATCTTAGAAAAAACAGTCAATACACACCGCACTGACTGGTCCACCAAGCTTCCCGATGCCCTTTGGGCTTACCAAACAGCTTATAAAACACCAATCGGGACAACCTCGTTCTGTTTGGTATACGGAAAGTCATGTCATCTTCCATTGGAACTGGAACATAAGGCTTGGTGGGCCATTAAACAACTGAATTTTGATTTCAAAAGTGCCGGAGAAAATAGGAAACTCCAACTACAAGAGCTAGAGGAGCTCCGAATGACTGCTTATCAAAGTGCCAGGATTTATAAAGAACAAACCAAAATGTGGCACGACGGTCATCTAAAAAGGAAAGACATCGCCATGGGTGACAAAGTCCTCCTTTTCAACTCCAAGCTCAAATTGTTCCCCGGAAAACTCCGCACAAAGTGGTATGGGCCTTTCACCATCAAACATATATACCCGACTGGAGATGTCATAATTGTTGACGACAATGGAGGAGAAAGGACAGTCAATGGCCATCGATTGAAGAAATACTACACTCCAGTAGATAAAATGCCGAGACAGACTATTAAGATCAAAGACGCCACAACATCATCATAACAACATCAAAACCTCGTCGAGCCAGCGACGTAAAACCCAGGCGCTACTTGGGAGGCAACCCAAGATCTGAGCATCTTCTTATATCTTATGTTCATTTAGTTACCTTAGGTTTATCTACTGAAAATTTAAAAATTTATATAACCAAAAAAAATATAAAAATATAAAAATCAAAATAACCTTAACCCTCCCAAATGGTCCTGAAACCGTTTGGAGCCAAACGGTCCAAAACCGTTTGGAGCCAAACGGTCTTGAAACCGTTTGGAGTCCAAACGGTCGCTAAACTGTTTGACCTAGGGATTTTTTAAGGTCAACCCCTGAATCCTATAAATATAACCCCCCTCCTTCTTCTTTCTTTCGACTCCAGAACTTTCTTAAACCCTCACACGAACGCCAATTCCTGTCTCCCCGATTCTCGCTCCCGCGCAACCCACATCGTCAGCTTGTCGGCACCACCTTAGCATCTGTGGCACCTGCACATCCGTTACCGACACTCTCGCCGTCGTCTTCCTCACCCACGACAACAAGGTAGATGCGTCACCATCACCGATGCCTGCAACGCCGCGGCGGCTTCCTGTTCTATCGCACCATTGTCTTTTCACCTCCACAACCGTCTTTACCACCATCGACATCTTCGGTGCCGCCGCGGAACCCCCCTTCCTAGCCATCGTCGCCCTCATCGTCGCCGCCATCGCCGGCCACACCCCGATGCTTCACCTGCCAAACGGTCTTCAAACCGTTTGGGACCAAACGATCCTCAAACCGTTTGGAACCAAATGTTCCTCAAACTGTTTGGAACCAAAAGGTCCTCAAACCGTTTGGAACCAAACGGTCTCCGAACGGTTTGGATTTTCAAAACCGCATGCACTTCATTAAAACATAAAAACACATAAACACATACAAAACTTTTCTTCTTCTTTTACACTTGTTATTCTAATACATGACTTTCCATTTTCAGAAATGGCTTCATCAGCAAAGCAAACCACAAGAACCGCCGACGCTCCTTTCTGGACTGAGGAGCAACTACTGGAGGACCGTGCCAAACTCCAGAAAGTGGTGGATACCTATAAAGAAACTGGGAAGATCCCACCAAAGGTCAACATCATGGCGGTCATGTGTGAGATTGACCGCATTAACAAATACTTAGCTAAGGAGCCCGAAGAATAAGTGGAAGAAATCTCTTCCAGTGATGAAGGCTCCAAATATGAGCCAAACCCAGAGGAAGAATCCCCACCTAAAAGACCCAAGGGGAAACGAAAGGTCCAAGAAACCACAACTGAACAACCCCCAAAGAAGCGGGCAAGAAAATAGGTCCGCCCCGCCAGTGCTAGGGAACAAACCCTTGCAACACCCGCCACTACCACCCTTTTCTACCACCCCCGTCTTCTCAACTCTCACCACCACCGCACCACCACCAGAAAACCTCTACATCCACACCCTCTCATCCATCAACAAAGTACTAAAACCAACAAAGTACGTCTGCTCAAGCGTACTACTCAAGATGGGGATCTATGACAGAATCCTCACCATGCTAGACAATGCCAATCTATCCAGACTGTGCTTTGTCCCTAAAGCTTCTTATGTTGAACTGAATACTGAATTTTTCACGCATCTCACCAAAGAAGCGGTGGACATTACGCACAGATCAAGGGACGATGG